>ML100230.1:3046-50123 GCA_003697995.1 Taxidea taxus jeffersonii
TCCACCCTGGTCAGGCATACCTTTCCAAAGCACAAATCTCCTCCTCTCTCTCTCCAGGTTAATACCCTTTACTGGCCCCCAGGGCCCTTAGGATCAAGTCCAAACTCTTTTAGGTGGGTTGCCAAATCTTCCATGATGGCGCACCTGCTGATCTTCTGTAGCCTCAGTCATGCTGTGTCCCTCCCCAAGGCTTACCCGTGTACTTGTAGTCCTGGTTCTGTCTCTCCCCTCGGAGCCTGCCTATACCGTTTCCTCTGCCAGAACACTCTTCTCCCACTGCCTCTGTCCCCCAGGGTCCCCCCTCCATCTTTCCTAGTTAACTCCTCCTCCTCCTCTAGGACCAGTTTAAGTATAATTACCTCTAAGAGGCCTTCTGTTTATGTGTACATGCACATTTACACCTTTCCTGTGTTCTTTATAACACATTGTAATTACCCTTATCATTACATTCTATTATAATTTCCTGTCTACTTGTGTTTCTCACTTGTTTATGAATGATTAGGGGCCTAGGGCCTTTGTATTTGCTAGTTGTTGTATCTCAAGTTCCTAGAACCTAGTTAAGTGTTCAGTAAATATTTGTTGAACAAAACTCAACCACTGTTTCCCAGACTTGTTTTCAAAACAGTGTTCTGGGGCACCTGGGTGGCTCAGTGGGTTAAGCCTCTGCCTTTGGCTCAGGTCATGATCTCAGGGTCTAGCATCAAGCCTGACATCGCATTGGGCTCTCTGCTCAGCAGGGAGCCTGCTTCCCCCTCTCTCTCTGCCTGCCTCTCTGCCTACTTGTGATCTCTGTCAAATAAATAAATAAATATCTTTAAAAAAACAAAACAAAACAAAACAGTGTTCCCCAGGATGTTAAAGGGGATGCCATGAAAAGGGAGCAAAAAAAAGAAAAAGGAACTCTGTAGTTAAATAGGGCCGTGCATTGTGACTTTCTTTTTTTTTTTTAAGAGTTTATTTATTCATTTAACAGAGAGAGAGAGAGAGAGAGAGAGAGAACACAAGCAAGGGGAGTGGGAGAGGGAGAAGCAGGCCTCCCGCTGAGCCGGGAGCCTAATGCGGGACTCCATCCCAGGAGTCTGGGATCATGACCTGAGCTGAAGGCAGACGCTTTACGACTGAGCCACTCAGGCACCCATATTGTGACTTTCTAAGAGGGGATATACACTGTACAGTAATTACCTGTACTTCATAGCAGTAGTTCCCAAGCCAGTGTATGTAATCCCAGAAATTGTTGTATAAAACCATATCTTCTTTATTTTGCATATTTTAATTTCAGAACAACAACAACAAAAAAAAAACCAGAAATTTTAGATTTAGTGAATGGGGCATAGCAATCGATCATTTTAAAAAATGCCCCAAGTGCACCTAAGTTACTCAGTTAAGCATCCAGCTCTTGGTTTTGACTCAGGTCATGATCTCATGGGTCCTGTGATGGAGCCCAAGAGTGGCTCCCCGCTCAGTGGGGAGTCTGAAGATTCTCTCCTGCTGTCCCTCCCCCACTCTCGGAAATAGATAAATAAATCTTTTTTTTAAATGCCCCAAGTGATTCCCACGTGAGGCCACATTTGGAAACCACTGGTCTACAAAGATTGTTAAAATATGTAATGCCTTTAGAATAGTGCGTGGCACGTAATAAGTGCTATGTTACTGTTAACTGCTGCCATTGTTGATGTTGTTGTCATTATAGTTCTTTTTTTTTTTTTTTTTAAGTAGGCTCCACATGCAGCATGGATCCCAGCACAGGGCTTGAATTCACAACCATGAGATCGAGATCTGAGCTGAGATCAAGAGTGGGATGCTTAACCAACTGAGCCACCCAAGTGCCCCTATCATTATTGTTTTGTTTGAGCATGAAACCCATTTTTGTGATGTATTTGTTAACACTTCAAAACCTAGTTTGGGAAAGGCTGAATTAAACAAGTACTTTAGTGCCACCTATATGCTGATGTTACCCAAATCTCTTTTTCTAGCCCTAACTTCTGATCTCAAGATGTGACTGTCCAATGACATTTATATACAGATGCCCTGCAGACACTTCAGAAACAACTTGAGAAATGCCAAACCAATATTTCCTTTTGACATCACCATCCCCTTGCAACCACACTAGAAATCTTTTTTTTTAAAGATTTTATTTGACAGACAGAGATCACAAGCAGGCAGAGAGGCAGGCGGAGAGAGAGGAAAGGAAGCAGGCTCCCCGCTGAGCAGAGAGCCCGATGGGGGGCTCGATGCGGGGCTCGATCCCAGGACCCTGAGATCATGACCTGAACCAAAGGCAGAGGCTTTAACCCACTGAGCCACCCAGGCGCCCCCACACTAGAAATCTTAAAATCAACTCTGGTTCCTCTTTTTCCTTATCCCTCACTTCAGAAGTGTCCCTCAGATCCATCCCTCCATTTCTGGAGTAAGCCATGTCCTTTCCATATGTCACTTCATTTTACCTAACCCTGGTTTCTCTGCCTGGCAAGTTGCTGGCCATGTTTAAATGTCACTCCACCTCTTCCCCCGTCCCCCACACCCTGCAGCTGCCAACCTGAGAAGCTTTTCCCACCTCATCTGAACAAAGGAACTGGTTCTCTCATCTCATCCCCGAGCACTTTGTACATAACTTTATTATAGCACTCACCACCTTGTACTTCATGCTTCCCTCCGTAGCCTCAGCTCACGTCCTTCTCTAGCCTGCGAGCTGCTTGAGAGCAGGCGTCATGTGTGAGTCATCCTGTCTCCCAGCCCTTGCCTAGCACCTGGCACATAGTAGGGGTTCACGTTGTTTCAGTACATTTCAACAACTAAGAAAGTAAACAATTAACACATTTCTTTTCTCTTTGTACAGAGATTAGTGCTGAAGAGCAGCTAAGGCTCCTGCAAGAGGAGAAGCTTTGCAAAATCTGTATGGATAGAAATATTGCTATGGTTTTCATTCCTTGTGGACATCTGGTCACCTGTAAACAATGTGCTGAAGCAGTTGACAAATGTCCCATGTGCTACACAGTCATTACTTTCAAGCAAAAAATTTTTATGTCTTAAAAAATTGTATGTGTTAATCTAACTCTACAGTTAGGCGCATTATGTTCTTGTCATTACCCTGATTGAGTGTGTGATGTGAACTGACTTTAAGTAATCAGCATTGAATGCCATTAGCATTTGCTACCAAGTAGACAAAATGTAAACTACAATGTTCTAGTTCGTAATCTAAAATTTGAATTTCTGGATTTGGGGGGTTATTAGATATGCTGTATATCTTTTTTTTTACTCTTATTTAATTGAAATCTAGACTAAGAAGCATCATACTGTAACTGATCACAATGTGTATTTGTAGTACACTAACTTAGTTTCTAAGTGTAAGTGAATTAATCAGCTGAATTTTTCATTCTTTTCATAGAGGCTTAACAAATGGAGCATTCTGTGTAAACGTGGAGATTAGAGTTAATCTCCCCAATCACATAATTTGTTTTGTGTGAAAAGGAATGAACTGTTCCACACTGGTGGAAAGATAGAGATTATTTTTAGATGTTTGTCTTTGTGTTTTAGTATTTTGTCCATTCTCTTTTAAAATTATACACACGTGCTTGGATGGGTGATTGTAAAAAATTATTTTGCCAGTGTTAAAAGGGTATTTAAGGATAGAATACCATCTAGGCAACATGTACTGACATGGAAAGATGTCAAATATATATTACGTGTAAGCTGAAGTGGCAAAACACTGTGTATAGAATGAGTCAGATGAAGGTGTGTGTGTTTTGTATATGTATAGAACAAAAGATTTGGATCGATAAAGCACCAAACTGTTAAATGTGGTTTCTCTTGGTGGGGGGGGAGGGTAGGGCCCAGAGGGGGGGTTACAGGGGCCTTTCACTTTCTACTTTTTTCATTTTGTTCGGTTTGGATTTTTATAAGTATGTATTAATTTTGTAATCAGAATTTTTAGAGAGTATTTTACTGATTTAAAGGCTTAGGCATGTTCAAACGCCTGCAAAACTACTTATTGCTCAGCTTTAGTTTTTCTAATCCAAGAAGGCAGAGCAGTTAACCTTTTTGGTGCCAATGTGAAATTTAAATGTTTTTTTGCTTTTCCTGCTTTGTGGATGAAAAATATTTCTGAGTGGTAGTTTTCTGACAGGTAGACCATGTCTTCTCTTGTTTCAAAATAAATATTCCTGATTTTGTAAAATGAAATATAAAATATGTCTCAGATCTTCCAATTAATTAGTGAGGATTCATCCTTAATCCTTGCTAGTTTAAGCCTGCCTAAGTCACTTTACTAAAAGATCTTTGTTAACCCAGTATTTTAAACATCTGTCAGCTTATGTAGGAAAAAGTAGAAGCACGTTTGTACACTGCTTGTAGTTATAGTGACAGCTTTCCATGTTGAGATTCTCATATCTTGTATCTTAAAGTTTCATGTGCGTTTTTACTGTTTGGGTAATTAAGATGTATATAGGACAAAACGTCAAGTCTTTACCTAAATTGTTTTGTTTCCTTAACTAGTAGTAGTAGTAGGTACTTCTGAAATAAATGTTCTCTCAAGATCCTTAAAATCTCTTGGAAATTACAAAATATTGACAAGAAAATGAGAATACTTGTTTAAATGTTAAAAAGAAAATAAAACTTGAATAAGACTCAATAGAGATTAAAAAATAGAAGTTGGAAAGTGCTTCATACAACACCCAGGGTTTGCTTAAAAGATTCTTAAACCAACCTGTCAATAGAGGTGAGTGATGCATTTTACTGCAGAGAAACATTTGAGAGTGAAACTTAAAAATCCTATTTTCATTGTATTTTCTACGAGAAAGAATATTGTCATGTTCTCCTCACCTCTGTGGATGACTGTTTTAAGTGACAGTCATTTAAAGCATTGCGAATTTAAATGAGAACTTTTTAAATTAAATAATGACCACCCTGGTTGGGGGGGTGTCTTGTTTTATCGTGTAAACTCTCAGTTCTTTACCTTTGCACTTCCACTTAGGTGTAGTTAAATGTTCATTAAGTTAACTTTTACTTATATAGTCTATGCAAATGTTACATTAAGTTAACTTTTACTTACATAGTCTATGCTTTGAATTTAAATTACAAGGGGAGAAAAGTGTTAAAGGTTCTTAAATGTGTTTTCCAGAACATGTCAGCTCCAAGTCAGGTAGTTAATTCAATCTAGTTGTTGGCCAAGGACTGAATTGTTGTTGTTGTTGTTTTTTAAGGACTGAATTATTTTAACATAAGGCTTTTCCTGTTCTGGGAGCCTCAGTTCATTAAAACTCTTCTTTTAAAACTTGAATGTTTAGAGTTAAGAAAGACCTTTTTTCTCTCCGTGAGTTGTGAAATGTAATGCATGAAGCTGATGTGGATAGCAAGTTTATTTTAAGAATAGTTTAGAAATGCTGTTGCTTCAGGTTCTGAAATCACTCAGCACTCCAACTTCTAATCACATTTTTTTAAGACTTACCAGTGTTTGTCTGTGTTCTCACTATAAAAAGCACTGGATCCTTTCCATCTAGTTGTGCAAAAAATGATTACTTGCAAGGTCAAAAATATAACCAGATCCAAATCTGCGCCTCCCCCTTTCCCAAAATAGTTCTTCGTATCTACATGTAGACATTCCTTTTCTGTTAGAAGGTTCACTTTAAAGATTTCCAAGTCACCACCTATTTTACTACATTTTAGTCATGTGAAGAGTCAGATTGTTTGGTAATAAGTAGTTCTCTTTATTCATAATAATTTGGTGTGCTGATCAAAAGCCTTGTTTTAATTTTTGAAAAATGGGTTTCATGTTTATAAAGTAAACTCCAGTTTATTAATTAACGGCTTTGTATTGCCTTTCCTGCTAGGTTTGGGTTTCTTGGTGTTTTTTTCCCCCTTTGGTTAAGGGCTAAGATGGGGTAGGGTGGGCGTGATGGGTGTATATAATGGGATTTGGCCCTGCCTAACTACGATCTTTTGTTTTTGTGGTTACATTATTTAAATTTTGGTAGGCTTTTTTTTCCTGTTTTCATTTGAGTGGATAAAACTGGTATTTTGAACTCTCTGAATGGAGACTACCACCACTGCATTAGGTGCATGTATTGTACTCTTTAGGCCCAAGTCAGTGTTTTATTTCCTGATTCCCCAGGGGTTGAGTATGAGGGGAAAGGGTGAAGGAGCAGGAGAAATGGGGTAGGGTTTTCATTTCCATTAGCGAAATAAGAAAACAGGAGGGGATTGTTGACAGATGTAGTTATTTTTCACCAAATCTGCTTTTAAAAAGAGAGAGCTATTTCTTTATCTCTGAAATAAGAATAATAACTGTCTTATAAAATCAGGAGAGTTCAGGGAGACCCTGGATGTCAGATACTTGCTGTAAATGTTCATTCCCTTCCCAACACACACTCTGACCCTTCAGGGGTTTGCCTTGACTCTGGAAATTTGGGCTAAGACTTAGATGATAACTCGTTCGGTGACTCTTACTCATCTTTTTTGGCAGTTCTCATAGTTAAGATGTAAATTATAATAGGCCAGGTCCTTAAAAATATTTAAGTTCCTCTTTTAAAAATCTTAACTTATTTTTATTGAATTCAGTGAGCTTTCCTAATAGAAACAATTGGCTTATTCCTACTGTCATCATCAGTGTCCATTTGACTCTTACTCACTTAGCACAATGTGAACTTCGCTAGTGGCATACTAGAATCCTAGAGTGTCAGAGCTAAAAGTGACCTTAGAGGAGTATCTGATTCTTCCCCCTCATTTTACAGGTGAGACAACTGAGGCTCAAAGATGAATGATTTATTCAAAGCTGTCTAGCTAATTAGTGGCAGCCCAGACTGACACATGGTTTGAAGGTGAAAAACTTCAAGTTACCTCTCCTGGGAGGTCTCAAATGTTTATTTTTTCAACTATTCTTTCTTTTATAACATAACTTTCACTACATATTAAATGACACTTTATGACTAATACAGTAGGACAATCTTAAATACGTATATCTTCAAATTGTACAATACTACGTTAATGTTTTGGGTGGTAAGATTCTATTTTGAAGACTGAAGTTTGCAGATATGCATAGAGATTTTGTTTTGGCATTTCCTACGTTCTTATTGTGTATCATTAATGCAACATTTAAAATTACTATATATTTTGTCATTTTCCCTATATTTACTAACAAATACACGTTTTTCAATTTGATGTAATAAAGGCTTTAATGTACTTTTGGTTAGAAGATTTTGCATTTTTTCATTACTGTTAATATTTAATCTAACAATGACGGATTCTTATGTCATTGTATTAGTGCTGTGAATAATCGTGAAATGTTTTCAGATAGAGTGCTATATTTGTGAATATAATTTTATGACTTTTTTCATTTAGTAGAAACCTTTTCCATCAATATGGAAAACAAAGTAAATGGCTTTCCACTGTATAATCTGGCAGTCATCATAGATTAAAGCTTATTTTTCTGTGAATAATACTTATTCAATAAAGTACTATTCTTTAAAATGATATCTTATTCCTTTGTATTTATTTTACTTTCTTAGGAGAAATAAAATAGCCCTAAAATGAAACGTAAATATATTTTCTGCTATTGGGCCAGGCATTAAGGTACACATCAATTCATGTCCTGTTAAAAGAAAAAAGACATCTGTTTTCATATTAATTTATAGAATTCTGTAAGTACATGAAAAGCCTGTTTTTAAAATGTATAAAAATATGAACCATTATACCCTCTCCCCACAAAGATTGGCCTATTTCTCCCAAGAGATAATATTAGTCACCATAACAAATCATGAGCAAGAAATTTAAATGCAGCCTACCTTTCTTCTTGCATGTCAACTATACTTTCAATGAATATTGATAAAGATGTGAATTTTCAAACTTTCTCTTGAAATTCAAGCCCCAGAGAGGGCACCAAAAATTTTTTTAAAACTTTCTCTTACAGAATTTTTCAAACTTAACACAAAAGTAAAAAGGAAATTATAGCTAACTCCATGGTATTCCTCATTCAGCTTCAATAAATAACATTTGGGGGGCACCTGGGTGGCTCAGTCAGTTAAGCGTCTGCCTTGAGCCCCACAGGAGCCTGCTTTTCCCTCTCCGTTTGCCCGCCACTCCCCGTGCTTGGGCTCACTCTCTTTCTGTCATATAAATAAAAACTATTCAATAAATAAGTAACATTTCACCCATCTTCTTTCATCTGGGATTTCCCCCTTCCCTCCCCTTTTTTGCTTGCATATTCTAGAACAAATCCTAGGCATCATGTCATTTCTTCTGTAGTTACCTTATTATGTACCTATACCAGATTAGAATTTTTTTAACAAAAATTGAATTTTTAACTCTCTACTGTTGCTGAATTTTAATGGACAGCTGAATAAGAAAGTCGACTTTATTGCCCTTTTCCCCTATTTGAAGATTAGGGTAAATAAACCCCCTCAGAACTGATATTTAAGGGGCGCCTGGGTAGCTCAGTTGTTAAGTGTTTGCCTTCGGCTCTGGTCATGATCCCAGGGTCCTCCTGAGGAGGAAGCCTGCTTCTCCCTCTCCCACTCCCCCTGCTTCTGTTCCCTCTCTTGCTATGTCTCTGTCAAACAAATAAATAAAACCTTAAAAAAAAAAAGAACTGATACTTAAAAATACTTCCAGGGATGCCTGAGTGACTCAGTTGTTAACCCTCTGCCTTCGGTTCATGTCATGATCACAGGGTCCTGGGACTGAGTCCCACACTGAGATTCTTGCTCAGTGAGGAGTCTGCTTCTCCCTCTCTCCTTCCCCATGCTCAAGAGTGTGTGCACACACGCACCCTCTCTCTGTCATATAAATAAAATCTTTAAAAATAATAAAAACACTTTCAGACTATGTTCTTGGGGTGCTTTGGCTGGCTCAGTAGAGCATGTGACTCTTGATCTTGGGGTTGTGAGTTCGAGCCCCACGTTGGGTGTAAAGATTACTAAAATCCTAAAAAAAAAAATGTTCTCACTATGTCATTTGTAATTTGTTTATAGATTATAGAGTAAATGTGGTAGTTAGAAGTTAGTAGGTTCGAGGTACCTGGCTGAGTTAGCTGGTAGAGCATGTGACTCTTGATCTTTTTTTTTTTAATTTTTTTAAATTTTTTTAGGATTTTATTTATTTATTTGACAGCACAAGTAGGCAGAGAGGCAGGCGGGGGGGGGGGGGAGCAGGCTCCCTGCTGAGCAGAGAGCCCGATGTGGGGCTCGATCCCAGGACCCTGGGATCCTGACCTGAGCTGAAGGCAGAGGCTTTAACCCACTGAGCCACCCAGGCGCCCCAACAATCTATGTTTTAACAGGCCCTGTAAGTGGTTCTGATGCAGGCTAAAGTTTGAAAATCCCTGGGATATGGTATGAGGTCTGAATCCAGAAAGAACTAAATGGCTGAAACCTATAAATTAATTGATATAGCTCTCTGCAAATGACTGTCATCCTCACTGTTCTTTTCCTTATAACTTATTGCTGATCCAGTCCTGTATTTTCTCTGGTAATCAAAACGCGAAGACATGAAAGACAACATCCTGAAAAGTCCCTTCTGATTCTACTTTTCAACAAAACTTTCTGGCATAGAGTACTCTTTGAATTTAATAATAAGTATAAATCTTTAGCCCTTTCACTGCTAAATGCAAAATTGCTCCACATTGCCCATGCCATTAAACTATCCTCCAATCAAGCAATGAAAGAGTTAAATATTTGAAGCTGCACTCACAAATTCTAGTGTGACAGGAATCAGTTGAAATTGCACAGAACAGACCTGCACTTCTAGAAAGGGCCAAAGCTTCAGAGGAATCTGAGGAGTTAATCTACAATGATAGAATGTAAGAGTTCGAAGCCTCTCCAATTCATAATAAATAGCACCTCTGAATTCTTCTTTCCTTTAGTGGTGTCAGGTCTCTGAAGGCCTTCAGAGTTGCATAAATCCACACTTATTAGTCACTATTGGTTTCTTTAACTGTAACCAAAATTAAAATCCTTTTTTTCTTATAAGGTCATTAGATCTTATTGCAATTTCTTTTTTTTAATATTTTATTTATTTATTTATTTATTTGACAGAGAAAGAGCACAAGCAGGGAGTGTGGAAGAGGGAGAAGCAGGCTCCCCAACTGAGCAGGGAGCCCAATGAGGGACTCCACCCCAGGACCCTCAGATCATGACCTGAGCTGAAGGCAGAAACTTTAACTGAGCCACCCAAGTGCCCCAAAATTAAAATCTTAAATCTGATGAAAGTCAGTGACTTTCTTTTCTGTTCTATTCCTGCAAACCACTAATTTGCTTATAACAAATACTTACATAAACTGGCCATTTAGCTTTGAATAGATTTGGTCTGCTCAGAGGTTTTTTAACCCAGTCTTATTCTGTTTAATTTGAGATTTTAAGAGCCTATATTCACCATAATTAATGACAACAGCATAAAAAATATTTTGTATGGGCCAATACTCGTTAACTTTAGTTTATGAATAAATAATGGAAGGATACCGGTTCAAAACAAATAAGGAATAAAAATCCAAGAGAAACCAAACTTGGATCATTATTTTCCCCTGTCAATTTCCCAGAGGGATTTAAAATTGAAAAAAAAAAAAAACACAACTAGAGTATAATCAGTTGAGGTAATGTGATTGAAACAATGATCCTGCTTCAAAGTCCAATTTTTGTTTCAGGGCACCTGGGTGGCTCAATCGTTAAGCATCTGCCTTCAGCTCGGGTCATGATCCCAGGGTCCTGGGATAGAACACTAAGCAAGCTGAGCAGGGAGCTTCTCCCTCTCCCTCTGCCCCTGCTTTTACTCCCTCTCCCACTGTATCTCTCTCTGTCAAATAAATAAAATCTTTAAAGAAAGTAATTTTTGTTTCAATAAACTTTACTAAAGATACATTTTACTGGGGGGTCTGGCTGGCTCAGTCACAAGGATATGTGACTCTTGATGTAGAGGTCGCTTAAATAGAGCAAAAAGATATATTTGGGGTGGGGGCGGGGACCTGGGTGGCTCAGTCAGTGAAGCATCTGCCTTTGGCTCAGGCTATGATCCCTGGGTCCTGGGATGGGGTCCTGCATCAGGCTCCTTGCTCAGTCAGTGGGGAGCCTGCTTCTCCCTCTCCCTCTGCCTGACACTCTGCCCACTTGTGCTCTCTCTCTCTCTCTGTCAAATAAATAAATAAAATATTTTAAAGATACACACACACACACACACACACACACACACATATATATATATTTAAAAGATATATTTTACAGTAGTCCCCCCTTATCTAGTTCCCTTTCTATGGTGTCAGTTACCTGTGACCAACTGTGGTCCAGAAGCAGATAATTCTCTTTCTGATCATCGTCAGAAGGTCAATAGTAGCCTAATGCTGCCTCACCAGCCTACATCATATTCCCCTCACTTCATGTCATCACATAAACATGCTGTCATCTCACATCTCAAGAAGGGTGAGTACAGTACAATAAGATATATTTTTTTAAGATTTTATTTATTTATTTCACAGAGAGAGAGATCACAAGTAGGCAGAGAGGCGGGCAGAGAGAGAGGAGGAAGCAGGCTCCCTGCCGAGCAGAGAGCCCGATGCGGGACCCGATTCCAGGACCCCAAGATCATGACCTGAGCTGAAGGCAGCGGCTCAACCCACTGAGCCACCCAGGCGCCCCACAATAAGATATTTTAAAGGAGACCACATTCACATAACTTTCATTATAGTATGTTATAATGTTCTACTTTATTATTGTTAATCTCTTACTGTGCCTAGATTATAAATGAAACTTTATCATAGGTGGGTAGCTGTAGGAAAAAACATAGTCTATATAGGGTTTGGTATTATCCACAGCTTAAAGCATCCACTGGGGGTCTTGGAATGTATCCCAAACAGAGAAGGGGGTACTGCTCTACATACAAAATTATAGATGTCCATTTGTTACATAAACTTCTGAGAGTTATTTTTAAGTCTGTGCATTGTATTTCTTCAATCTTATTTCATTACCAGGTACTAGGGATTTCTTTTTAATTCCATTAGCTTATGCAAGGGCTTTGCATTTTTGGCTAAAGCATCAAAAATGTATTTTCTCATTAAATACTGGAATTTTGTTTGGCAATGATTAGGCTCTGCTTCTGCCAGATTACTGACAACCGTATTGAGGAAAACAGAACACATGAATATGTTCATGAACACGTACTGATATTTAAGAGGAACTTACTCCCCCTCCCCGAAGAACTTATATTAAAAACAAAAATATCCCAATTCTCCTCCATTAAATTAATCAGAAATGGATAAAAGCTTGCTAAACATAATTTCATTTTTCATTAAAAAAACATTGTGCATAGATTTCCTAGTAGAAATTTAATAAAGGCCCTTGTTAATCATTAAAAGAATGACCTAACTTGTCTGGAAAAAACTGTTTCTCTTTCAACCAGCGTCTTTTGTTGGTCTGTTTGTTTGTTTGACATTTGATTACTAGAAAGAATGTACTCTACTGATACCTTTCTTAGTTTCCCACTATAAACTTTTTGTATATTATATTTTTATGTGATATATAAGAATTAAGTAAAAAGACCTATGGTACGTACAAGTTCTAAAGCAAGATTTGGTTAGTTATACAAAATAAAATGTAACAAAAGTATTACTACACGGGGATAATAATCCCCACTCCACCTACCTCAGAGGACTGTTGCAAGGATCATATGAGTAAATGTACATGAAAGAGCTTCAAAAAGTATAAACCCTCTATACAAACCCAAGGAATCATTCCTCTAATTAGCATTTACTGCACTAATTATGGGCTAGTTTTACACAAAATGAAACAGTTCTGGACGAGCATCTGATTAATCGGGGATATATGGTGATGAAATTCATTTATATAGTTCCTTGGCCATTTCCATGACTCTGAAAACCCTTCATATACATAGTCTCTATGTCTTCCAGTCTCTATGTGGTTACTTCTTGTGTTTACATCAAAAGTGCATGGGTAGAGGCGCCTGGGTGGCTCAGTGGGTTAAAGCCTCTGCCTTAGGCTTGGGTCATGATCCTAGGGTCTTGGGATCAAGCCCCATATCGGGCTCTCTGCTCAGCAGGGAACCTGCTTCCTCCTCTCTCTCTGCCTGCCTCTCTGCCTACTTGTGATCTCTATCTGTCAAATAAATAAATAAAATCTTAAAAAAAAGAAGAGTGCATGGGTAACAGCCCAGAGATAATTGGAGAAATTGTTGCAGTGTACGATTGTGGAAATTATATTCATAAACCCTGCCGTTCGAGGGGCTCTCAAATAGATTTGCTTGGGCAGTCAGGTCAGCTCTGTTTTCTAACATGTGAAAATAGGAATACATAAACCAGATTAAATTTAGGGACAATAAAATAATTGGCCTGGTATTTTTGCACTCTGCCATTGTGTCTCTCATTCATTATATTCCTAGCATCTCTGTAATTTACAGCTGAGGCACCCCAGACATAAAGGTTATGTGACTCACCTAAATCATATGGTGAATCACCAGTCAAGCTGTTCTTATAGGCAGTGAGAATGTTTTTAGCTAATTTTTGGCATGGATTAGTAAGACTAGCTGCCTCACTGTCTGAACTTAGAGTATATATGTCCAAATCCGGGCTCTATTTTGGATGCCAAGACATGACTGGCCATATGATACCAAACCACAGGGCCAAATAGAAGCAGTAAATAGGTGTATGACATCCTTAGCATGTCTACTCAACTAGAATTACAAAGTTGATTCTGAAAAACTCAAAGTTACATTTCTTTCTTTAAAATTTTTCTTTTAAAGTAAGATCTAACCCCAGTGTAGGGCTTGGATTCATGAGCCCAACAGTGTGGGGCTTGGATTCACGAGCTCGAGATCAAGAGTCATGCATTCTACCCACTGAACCAGCCAGGTGCCTCCAAAATTTGTGTTTCTGATCTCAAGAATTTGGAAGTGGGAAAGAGGACTTTTCACCACATTGCTAAGGCAAACCTTGGAGGTCAGGATCCATGTCTTCCTAATCACTGTGTTTGCAATGACTACCATGCTGCTTGTCCATTAATAAGCACAGTTAATTTTTTCAGTACATACATATACGAGTGAAGGAATGAAGAAATAAATAAACGGAGTGGGAAAACCTCATCTAAAAGTTGTGCATTGACAAATATAATACAATTCAGAATTCATGCTGGATTTCTACAAATTTCAACCCTTTTTATGAACAAACATCAAACACCTGCTCTGTGCAAGGCTCTGTGCTAGATGCTAGGGGGTCTGTTCTGTCATAGAGCACAGAAGGGCCTTTGAAGAACTAAAAATGGGGGTTTTGAGAATGGCAAAAATTAACAAGTCAGGAAATGACAGATGTTGGTGAGGATGCAGAGAAAGGGGAACCCTCCTACACTGTTGGTGGGAATGCAAGCTGGTGCAACCACTCTGGAAAACAGCATGGAGGTTCCTCAAAAAATTGAAAATAGAGCTCCCTTATGACCCAGCAATTGCACTACTGGGTATTTACCCTAAAGATACAAACATAGTGATCCGAAGGGGCTCGTGCACCAGAATGTTTATAGCAGCAAGTCCACAATAGCCAAGTTATGGAAAGAACCTAGATGTCCATCAACAGATGAATGGATAAAGAAGATGTGGTATATATACACAAAGGAATACTATGCAGCCATCAAAAGAAATGAAATCTTGCCATTTGTGACGACGTGGATGGAACTAGAGGGTATTATGCTTAGCGAAATAAGTCAATCGGAGAAAGACAACTATCATATGATCTCCCTGATATGAGGAAGTGGAGGTGCAAAGGGGGGGGCTTGGGGGGTGGGAAAAGAATAAATGAAACAAGATGGGATCGGGAGGGAGACAAACCATAAGAGACTCTTAATCTCACAAAACAAACTGAGGGTTGCCGGGAGGAGGGGGGCAGGGAGAGGGTGGTGGGGTTATGGACATTGGGGAGGGTATATGCTATCACCCTCCATATGTGTATGTTACCCTCTCCGGAGACCCCTCCCCCCAGCAACCCTCAGTTTGTTTTGTGACATTCAGAGTCTCTTATGGTTTGTCTCCCTCCCGATCCCATCTTGTTTCATTTATTCTTTTAGGAAACTTATTTTCTAAAGTAGGTTTTGTGAGGTATGTTGGGGGATAAAGGACAAGATACTCATTTTCCAGGCAGCCATCACCTGCAACCATCACTGCCTTTGCTGGGGCTGGATGGAATATATGAGTTTTACATAGGCACCTTTTTACTTGAAATATATATTCAAATTACGCCACTTTGCTTAATGAGTTAACTGAAACCTTGTTTGACTTCATTCCTGGCCTCCACCAACCTCTTTTAATCTTGTTAAGTCACACCAACAGTGTGTATTGAGTGCTTGCAAAAATTCCAGGAGGTAGTGATAGGAGAAAATAAGACTCAGGCTTGGCCCTCCTGGAGTTTACAGTCTTGTCGGCAAAAGGAGATGTACATTCATCATTCACAAGCTATTCCCCCATTCCAAACATAATACATGGGTCTTTGGTAACCACTGTGTTGTTTAACTCAAAATATCAAAAGAGCAAAAGAATGTAAATACAGTGTGATACAGTGCTAGATTGTGTGGTGTTCACTATCATTATTGTAGGAACACAGAAGGACAAATGAGGGTGTGAACCAATAATTAGGGTAGGTTTCATGAAATTGGTGTGAGCAAAGCTAAAGGATCTGAGATTGTTGAAGGTCGTTCCAGATACTAAAACTTTATGATTGTAGGAGTGTCTGGGTGGCTCAGTGGGTTAAGCCTCTGCCTTTGGCTTGGGTCATGATCTCAGGGTCCTGGCATCAAGCCCCACATCAGGCTCTCTGCTCGGCGGGGAGTCTGCTTCCCCCCTCTATTCTCTTCGTGCCTCTCTGCCTACTTGTGATCTCTCTCTGTCAAATGGATAAATAAAATCTTTAAAAAAAAAACTTTATGATTGTATATGACACCTTTGTTGTTTTGTTTTGTTTTGTATGCAAGTTTAATGATGGAGGACAAAAGGACCCACTTGGGCTGTTATGCTATATGGGCTTATCTGTGGTTTCTGGCATGTGTCTTGAATAATATTTTTTTAAAGATTTTATTTATTTATTTGATAGACAGAGATCACACAAGTAGGTAGAGAGGCAAGCAGAGAGGGGAGGGGAGAAGCAGGCTCCCTGCCGAGCAGAGAGCCTATGTGGGACTGGATCCCAGGACGTTGGGATCATGACCCGAGCCGAAGGCAGCGCCTTAATCCACTGAGCCACCCAGGCATCCCTTGAATAATATTTTAATATATTGCCAC
The DNA here is from genome assembly GCA_003697995.1 of Taxidea taxus jeffersonii. Taxonomy (NCBI): domain Eukaryota; kingdom Metazoa; phylum Chordata; class Mammalia; order Carnivora; family Mustelidae; genus Taxidea; species Taxidea taxus. The sequence continues at coordinate 19,292 of ML100230.1, forward strand.
ACTTTCCGTTAAATAATAACCCTTTGAACAGGATTCTTTTTTTATTAAAGATTTTATTTATTTATTTGACACAGTGAGAGAGGGAACACAAGCAGGGGGAGTGGGAGAGGTAGAAGCAGGCTTCCCGCCAAGTAGGGAGCCTGATGCGGGGCTCAATCCTAGGACCCCAGGATCATGACTTAAGCCGAAGGCAGCTGCCTAATGACTGAGCCACCCAGCCACCCCTGAACAGCATTCTATCTCAAAAAGAATTCAGCCTCCCTTGCATCCAAACAAAGCCAAAATTTGGATGCCTAGGTGGCTCAGTTGCCTAAGCACCTGCCTTTGGCTCAGGTCATGATCCCTGGGATCTGGAATCGGGCTCCTTGCTCATCGGGGAGCCTGCTTCTCCCTCTGCCTGCCACTCCCCCTGCTTGTGCTCTCTCTCTGACAAATAAATAAATAAGACCTTTTTTTAAAAAAAGCCAGAATTCACTCAGAGCACTGCTCAAGTAGTTCTCTCGTCATTTAGAAGTGGTCAGTTAATTCAAATGACAACTCCAAAATAGGAGCAACTCAGCAGGTGATTCATGGTATGATTAAAGGGGTCTGTCTGGTAACCTTTCTGACTCAGTTTCTTCATCTGTCTGTAGGAAATAATGGTTTCACAGAGGTGTTATGAAAAATAATTGAAGTTGGTAGTGTGCTTTGAGATCCATGCATGAACCTTGCTTTCAAAGTGCATAATTACACCCTGCAGTGAGCCTCTCGGACTGGCTCCTTCCACTCATTCTTTAATAGGTATTCAAAATGACAGAGCTCAGGTGGATTTTTCCTTGTTCTCAAGTTACTACTTCATTAATTAGCCCTGATACCAGTTGCCTTTAAAATCGAATGCAGCCCACAGCGTAGTAAGGACCACTAATCCTTCGGCTTTAGGATTCTTAAAGTCTTTCCTTCTGGGAAGTTTAGTTTTCCAGATCACTCTTAACCTACGTTTCTCAATTTTCCCATTTCAGTTGACTCACTCATCTCCTCTCTGATAATAATCCCCAAAGACTGTAAAAGATCAGCTCAATGGCTTCACTGAAACCTAACAGGAGGCCCTTCTTTGCTTTGCTTAATACTTGGTAATTTCTTCTTTGCTGTTCTTATTCCTATTCTTTCCCTCCTCCCCTCTCCCCCGTTTTAATTGGCCTGTTGGAAACACAGCAGGTGAAATTCTTTAGATGACTCCACAGCAGGAGAAGAAAAGAGATGCTAAAATCCAAATGTTGAGTTGTTGAATTGGGGGTAGGACGGGGGGCTGGGATTGGCCAAGCAGAAAACTAGAGGGGAGATGCGAGCAAGATGTTTTGACAACATCTGAGTCTATCTGGGTAGTAAGGGGAAACCTAGAAAAACAAAGCTAATTGAGAACACAGGAAAAGAGAACCATTGACCCCTAACACGGGCCGCCTTCCACAAACTCCTTTTGCCATTTCACCATTTGACAGAAGGGAGCGAAATGTTGTGGTATCCCTCCCCGTCACAGGAAAAGCACGTCAAGCTTATCTATCCTAATGACCTTGGATCCGTAGTGACATCTTTATTCAAAGGAAAGCATACTTTTTCCTGAACATTTGGTTCTAAGATGGAATTTGAGTATAAATCAAACCTTTTTCTTAAGCTCAGCTTGAATTCTGTCAATATGTGTGACAGTTTCTTTTTGTTTTTTTAACTTTTTATTTTGAAGTAATTTTAGAATTACAGAAGAGTTGCAAGAACAATACTGGATTTTCACATTTATCTTCCACTCAGCTTTCCCAAATAGTAACAACTCAAGGAATTAGAACAATGATGAAAACCAGGAAATTAGCCTTGGTAAATACACAAGAGTCATACCTAACAGTAAACAACTGACCTCACTTAAATTTCACCAGTTTTACCCCTCGTGTTCATTTTCTGTTCCTGGGTCTAGTCCAGCATCCCACATTGCATATCGTTGTGTGTCTCATTAATTTCCTTCTATCTGTGGCATTTCCCCATTTTAAAGAAGAAAATAAAATCTGTTGGTAGTGATAATGTTGAAATACAAGATAAATGTAAGGACATTAAAATGATCTGCCCTTTCTTCTTTTTTTCCTCCCAAGCAACTAAAAATTAGCTTTATTTTTATTTGCTATAACTGAAGTAAAGAACAAGTTATGGTTTTTATTTTTAAAATAAGTAAAAAATGCAGTTGGCAGTTTTAAAGGCTTTAAAGAAGTCAAACATATTTCAGAATAGTCCAATATGTTTCTTTAAATATAAAATTGTTTGTGTATTACAATTGTCTGATTGTAATAATCTTGCAGTTGATTTCGCTGTGTAGTAAATATTTTAACCTTGCCCCAAAAGAGGTCTGATCTTTGTTCTTGGTTTCTGAGAGGTGGTCTCTAAGCCTTTGGAATGTCATGCTTGATAGGAGAATCTATATCTACCTGAGCAATATGTGTGACAATTTTTACATGAATTTCAGGCAAAAGCTTTCTTTCATTCTCTCCAGCCCGTGTTCGGTCTGCACTACCTAGGGGAACAGAACTTCCTTTCATAGAAACCACTACTCAAAGCAGTGCCCATTTCTGAATGGCTTCAGTTACCATCACAAAACTAGAACTTAAACAGACTAAGATATCCAGAGAGTGGGTCAGTTTTACTTTTACTTTGCTGGTAGGAAATATTTTCCTTCGATTGGAGTAAAAAACACCAAGAGGGCTTGGCTTTTCCTCTTCTTGAAATACTATAGCACTGCATATGTTTCTCACTCTAAGTGCAGAAAACTTTTGAAAAGTATCTATTTATATAACAATTTTGAAATGACAAAATTGAAGAAATGGAGGACAGCTTAGTGGTTGCCAAGGATTGGGGAGGGGAGGGCAGAGGGAAATGGGTGTGGTTACAAAAGAGTAACTGGAGGAATTCTTGTGGTGTTGGAACTGTTCTCTATCTGGACTGTGGTGGTGGATACATGAATCTACATGGGTGATTAAAATTGTATGTAAATTAATACACACATGCACATGCGTGCACACACACACAAATTAGTACAATTAAAAGTGGGGAAATTATAATACTATAGGGTCCAAGAGCAGGTTGCCCCACCATGGGCCACTTTGGAATGAAGATTATTTGAGTTAAGTTAAAAGCAATCAAAACCCAAGAGATTCAGGAAAAACTTTACATCCCCCTCAAGTGCCTACTACCTGTACCAGGAGGAGAGATATTAACAGAGATTCCTCTTTACCTAAGAAACTTATATGCATAACAGGGCCATTCTCTCACTTTTCCTGCTGTCTTCTTCCTCTTGTATCCCCACATCCTACCCCTCTTCTTAGCTCAGTATGTCATTTGTGCCTCATGTTGCCTGTCTTTGAGATTTCATGTCTGTGTGGACTCCCCATATATACGAAACTAAATTTAATTTTCCCATTCATCTGTCTCATGTCAATGTGATTCTTAGTCCAGTTAGAAGGACATTGAAAGGGGCATCTGGGTGTCTCAGATGCCTAAGTGTCTGCCTTCGGGTTGGGTCATGATCCCAGGGTGCTGGGATCAGATACCATCTCCTGCTCCCTGCTCAGCGGGGAGCCTGTTCTCTCCCTCTCTCTCTCTCTCTCTGTCTCTTCATCAATTAGAAAATAAAATCGTTAAAAAAAGAAGATCTTGAAAGGAAGAGTAAATTCCTTCCTCCCCAACAATGTTGTAGTTTTGCAAGATGTAACTGATGAAGCATAGAAGCAGAAAAATGTTCACCTTTAGTCCAGAAGGCTGACCTATAGCCTACATGGTTCCGACAAGCATCAAATACTTGCTGGTTGCTACATTCTTTTTTTTTTTTTAAGATTTTTAAAATTTATTTGACAGAGATCACAAGTAGGCATAGAAGCAGGTGTGGGCGGGGAGCAGGCTCCCTCCTGAGCAGGGAGCCAGATGTGGGGCTCTATCCCAGGACCTTGAGATCATGACCTGAGCCTAAGGTAGAGGCTTAACCCACTGAGCCACCCAGGCGCCCCCGGTTGCTACGTTCTTAAAGGGTCTCATGACTGCCTGTATATCTCACTGCTGGTTGATATCAAAACGAATTATAAGCAGCAATTATATATGTTATATAAGCAGAAATTATAAGAGAAATCTTACAAAAGTGGTTTTAGGAGTAGAAATTTGAAGAAGACATTTATGATGTAATACTCCCTGCATGTCCCCTCCCTCTTGAGCACTAAGCATATACCCACCAGCTTCATGCAGAAAAGTGCAGCTTTTTCTGCCCAGTGCCCTGTCCCTGTGCTACTCAAATAAAGTTACTAAGTTGCACCATACAATGTCTCAAGTATTCTTTCTTGATTGTTCGCTGGACAACCCCACATTACCACTGGGGGAACCTGGGCAAAGTGTACAAGGGATTTCTGTATTTTTTATACAACTATATGCAAATCTACAATTAGCTCAATAAGAATTTCAATTAAAAAGGTTAACCAGGACTTTGCTAGGCCCTACTCAAACAGCATGGGCAAGGAGACAAACCATCCATGGCTGAGACAAACAGAAGAAAGCTCACCCCTGAGAGGTAAGCTGGCCTCTGAGGATGGAGTGATTCAGAACCAAAGTTTGATACATCAGAAAAGCAGAAAATGTTTGTATTTTTCTAAATTTTTATTTATTTATTTTAAAGAGAGAGAGTGTGTAAGACAGAGAGCATGGGGGAGGGGCAGAGGGAGAGGGAGAGGGAGAGAATCTCAAGCAGATTCCTCACTGAGCACAGAGCCAACAAAGAGCTCCATCCCATGACCCTGAGATCACAACCACAGCTGAAATCAAAGAGTCAGATGCTTAACCCACTGAGCCACCCAGGTGCCTCAGAAATGGTTTTTGATTACAACTTAACATTCCATGTAAAGAATTTAGGTTTCAAAATAGAAAAAAAAGATGCTGAATTGTACAGTCTTTATTTCTTTTAAAAGTTGGTCTAAGATATCAACTTAAAAAAATTAATGGTACTCCCTAATGTCTATTTATTTTTATTATAGAATCGTATTTTTATTAATAAGAACAGGAAATCATGCTGATGTTTAGGCAGAAATTTACCTTAACCCAGGTGCCATCACTGCAAAATGACTGGTTCAGATTTGTTTTGAGAAAGGAATAAATCTTATAAAGATTAAATCTTCATACTAGAGTGTCAAGTATAGCAAAAGATGTAGATATAGGCTTTTTTTTGGAAATGAAGAAATATTAAGGCTAGGTTTTGAATATATATTTGAAACAAAAAGGTAGTAGTAGATAAGACCAAAGTGAGATGAGGAAAACTTTAGTTGACATTCTCTGTGAGGTAATTATTGTCCTGAGGGAATCAAAGAGAAAAAAAATGGCTCAGCCCATCTGTTTAAGTATTAAAACGTTTTCCAATTAAAATATTCTGTGCGAGTCAATAATGAGGTAACTCAGATAAACTCAAACTAATATATACCTTGATATAGAATATAGAACTGAAAAGAATTCCCAGTCCAAGCCAAATCTTTGCCTAGTATCCTATGTGTACGATATGTGAGACTAGGTGTGGCTAAACGATAATAATGTATGTACTGAAAGTCCAGCTACTGTGCAGATATTCCTGGCAAATTACAGCATTCTTTGAAACAACATCCTGAAGGCTCAGCAGGATGATATTTTCCATCCCCAGGAAGACTTGAAGGATATCATCCAAGCAAGGAGGAAAATAATTTCCTGGAGGCTGAGTTAGGGCTCTCAGTGCCAGCATGGAATAGGAGAGAGCTCAGAATTTAGCAGACACAGGATCAAGATTACCATGTTGCGGGGGCGCTTGGGTGGCTCAGTGGGTTAAAGCCTCTGCCTTCAGCTCAGGTCATGATCCCAGGGTCCTGGGATCGAGCCCCACATCGGGCTCTCTGCTCCGCAGGGAGCCTGCTTCCTCCTCTCTCCCTGCCTGCCTCTCTGCCTACTTGTGATCTCTGTCTGTCAAATTAAAAAAAAAAAAGATTACCATGTTGGGGAAAACATGGGAGAAAGGGAAGGGCTGCTCTCCTAGAGGTTTTCAAAGGCACATGGGCAAAAAGGGAACTGACAGCCAGGTACACCATAAAAGAATCAAAGCGTTATACAGTAACTTCTAATGAGCCAGAAGACTGGGTGAAGGGAATTGATAAAAGTATGATTGAAAGCAATAAGGGGAAAAGAAGCAATGAAAATGAAAATCTCCAGATGCAGAGGCTGCAAGTATTAGCCCAGAGCTGATTCCAACACCTCCAAATGGCTGAGAAATTATACATGAATGAAAAATGTATAAAACATAGAACTGGTCCTAGGCTGTAAGAAGAAAATGATAGGAAAATAATTAAAAGAACTTTAAAAATGAGGATTTCAGAGAAGGATTACATAGGAGGTGGAAAAGGAGTCTGGCTATATGTAATTTGGCTTTTTTTAAAGGTTTATTTGTTTATTTTAGAGAGTGAGAGAGTGTGGGGGGAGGGGAAGAGGGAGAGGGAGAGAGAAAAATCTCAAGTAGAATCCCCAGAGTGCAGAGCCCTACTCAGGGCTTGATCGCATGACCCTGAGATCATGACCTGAGCTGAAACCAAGACTTGGATGGTTAACCTACTAAGCCACGCAGGTGCCCCTAATTTGGGTTTTTTGGAGCAAAGTTTACATTGACATTCAAGTGTTCCAGGTTGTCTCTAACCAAAGCTGGTGGCATTTCGTGGCCGCTTAAAAACCTACAGTCTCTTATTTCAGGAACAAATAATGGATCTTGATGGTAATTCTTTCTGTAAATACAGTATTGTCTTCGATAATAATTGTTATATGGAAACGTCTTCTTCCTTTCTGGGGCTAAGCATGCTGTTTTGTAATTTACTACTGCCTATTAATTTCTAGAAGGTAAAAACTGTGGCTTACATTTTCAGAATTCCAAGTGCATGGCATAAGCTCAATGAATGTTCATGTCTTTAACAAATGAACAGCAAAAAAAAAAAGCCTTAAGAAAAATGAGAGCGGGAGGAGCCTAACTGGCTCAGCGCTCAGAGCCTGCAACTCTTAATCTTGGGGTCATGAGTTCGAGCCCCACATTGGGTGAGGAGCCTACTTAAACAAATAATGAAAGACAAATGAAAGGTAACATTCACTTACTGGCTGGAGAGGCAGCTAAATTCTGACAGTGTTTCTTAGTAATCTTTACATGATAGCATTGAAGGAAACTAGATGGTGACCTAATAATTTCTTTGAGGAAGTTTGAGAGAGAAACAAAGCAACAGGAACAATACCAGAGAAACACAATTCAGGTATGACATGCTAAGATGTGATAGAGTCAAAGCTCGCATTCAATTACAGCTGGGTGGCTCAGTTGATTAAGTGGCTGCTTTCAGCTCAGGTCATGATCCCAGGGTCCTGGGATCGAGTTCTGCATCAGGCTCCCTGCTCAGCAGGGTGTCTGCTTCTCCCTCTCCCTCTGCTTGCTGCTCTGCCTACTTGTGCTATCTCTCTGTCGAATAAGTAAATAAAATCTTTAAAAAAATGAATTACAACTGGTAACAACACTTTTCCCTTCCAAACTTAAATCCAGCTTCCCCTTTCATCAGCTACTCCCTGCTGTGCACCTTCTGGTTTTTTGTTTTTGTTTTGTTTTGTTTTAAACCATGCAAGACCATTTGCCCTTCCTGAGATAGGCTGTGCCCTTTCTGTCCTTTGTGCCGTTGTTTGTAGCATTCAGTCTGACTGGAAAGTTCTTTCCTCCATTATCTTCCTAAGGAATTCCTATTCACCTATTCACCTTTCCATTGCCAGTCTGTCTAATTTACCAATTACTGGATAACAAACTCCCCCACAGACTGAGTGGCTTTAAACAACTTGATTTATTATTTTCCCAAGATTATGTGGGTTGGCTGGGCAGAGGCGCTGGGCTTGCCTGGGCTCCCTCAGCTGGTGGGTCATCTAAGGGCTGGGCTCAGCTGCGACGGTGTCACACCTGGTCTTCCCTCCATGTGGTTTCTCATCCTCCAGGGCCTCTGCCTCCACACAGCCTCTTCCAGCCTCGCACAGCCAGCACCATTGCCTAGACTTCTTGCCATGGCAACTGGGTTCCAAGAGCAAAAGCAAAAAACTGCTACTTACCTTCAGACCTGCCTAGAGTCAGAAATCCCAGAATGTCATTTCTGTGGCATATTGCTGGTCAAAGCAAGTTATACAATCAGCCCAGATTCAAGGGGAAGGGAAATGGACTCCACCTCTTGCTAGGAGGAGTTACAGAATCACCTTGCAAAGGGACCCGAAATGCAGGGAAGCATAATTCACTGGGAGACATTTTTAACAACCATACAGCTAAAATATCACCTCTTTGTTCATCATGTGTGATACAGAGAGAAAACGAGAAGGGGAGGACCATCAGATTATCTCATTATCTCATGGACATTATCTTATTCTTCTGCCCATGTCTGTTTCCCCTGTTATACTCTGGCATGCTCCTGACACACTTGAAGGAGGCAGGGGTTTAAGAAAACAGTCTGAAAGAACAGCTTCCCATAATCTGACTGGGAAAAGCTATACCGACGAGATGCACTTGGAAGTAGAGTTTAGGGCCAGATCATAGAGAACCTTGAATGCCATGCTAAGGAATTTAGATTTTATCTTGCAAGCACTTAGAACTGAAGCCAAGAATATATCTCCCCAACTTTTTCTCTTATATTTCCTAACCTAGTGAATGGCAGAAATAGGGACTCAAATCTTCTACCTACCTTGTTCAAATGGCTTCCAAGTGCTACTTATCACAATTCTTAAATATCTCTTGACTGTCCCATCCTCCTATCCACCTCGCCATAGTTTTAGTCCAGAGTCTAACTCGTCTTTATTCTAACCTAGTGTCACTGCCCGTTGGCAAGTTCCCATGATACCAGTCTTGTCCCATTTTCCATCCTCCACACTTCCACCGAACTCGTCTGCTGATGTTAGCCCCCTAATCATAAGCCTTCATGGATTTCTGTCACTCTCGAGAGTTCAGTCCCTAGATCTGAATACAAGGGCCTGCCATGATTTGTCCCCCTACCTAATCTCACTCTATTGCCCCCCTTGACCTTGCCTTTTATATATCAGCGACCCAAACTTCTTGTAGCTCCTTACTTCATCCATGCCTCATGTCCCAGTGACTCTGCCCATGCTAGACTCTGTGTTAAAAACCATTGCCCCCTCCTCTTGTGTAACTCCAGTTTTCTTACAAGACCCAATCTCTAGGAATACTTCCCTGACCTACACGCCCCTCATTCTGTATTAGGTGCCCCTCTTCTGTGCCATGATAGCACCTAGTTCTTACTGCTTTCATAATAATAATCCTTAACGATCACTCATATGAATAACTCAATTCTCATACCAGCTGCTTGAAGGAGAGCCCCACTGTGACAGCTAGCACATGACAGAGCTAGGACTGGACCCAAAGTGTCTGACTGGAGGAGCCCCTATTAAAACCACTATACTACTTTCCTGCTTAGGTAGAACACACATCGCATTGTATTGTAAGTGTCAATTTGCCTGTAGGACACCCCCCCCATCTACTGTGAGTTTCTTGAGAGTAGAAATCATGTCACATTCATCTTCTTATCCTCAGAAACTAACATAATGCCTGTCACATAATAAGTACTCTATAAATGTCTGTTGAATGGATGGATGGACAAATGAATGAATGACTCCTGAAATTTATGAATGATTCTTCTTGCTCTGTTGTTCTAGCCATTTTTAAAAAAAGGTTTTATTTATTTATTTGACAGAAAGAGAGAGAGATCACAAGTAGGCAGAGAGGCAGGCAAAGAGAGAAGGGGAAGCAGGCTCCCCACTGAGCAGAGGGCCCCATGTGGGGTTCGATGTGGGGCTCAATCCCAGGACCCTGAGACCATGACCTGAGCCGAAGGCAGAGACTTAACCCATTGAGCCACCCAGGTAGGTGCCCCTGTTTTAGCCATTTTTTAAAAGATAAAAATGGGTACAGAACTAGACAAGTACTTCAATAAAGACGCAAATTATATGAAGGGAAGAACAGAGGACTGCTCATAAGTGATACATTTTTCTGTTTACTAATGTTCTGTCAGCCATTTAAAAATGCAAGCAAAAGGGGTGCCTGGGTGGCTCAGTCGTTAAGCATCTGCCTTTGGCTTGGGTTATAATCCCAGGGTCTTGGAATCAAGCCCCAAATCAGGCTCCCCGCATCAGGCTCCCCGCATCAGGCCTACTTCTCCCTCTCCCACTCCCCTGCTTGAAGGTACTAGATAACAGCAGAAGTTTAATTCTTCCTTCAACTCCTCCCCATCAAGGTAAGAAATGAAATGAACCCACTATTAAGGTAAACCAGAAGGGGGGGGGGCGCCTGGGTGGCTCAGTTGGTTAAGTGACTGCCTTTGGCTCAGGTCATGATCCTGGAGTCCCTGGATCTGGCTCCCTGCTCGGCAGGGAGTCTGCTTCTCCCACACCTTTATCCACTCATGCTCTCTCTCTCTCAAATAAATAAATAAAATCTTTAAAAAAAAAAAAGGAAAACCAGAAGGGGACACAAAGTCTGTATAAAAAAGATATGTTTAGGGCTCCTGGGTGGCTCAGTGGGTTCAGCCGCTGCCTTCGGCTCGGATCATGATCCCAGGGTCCTGGGATCTAGTCCCGCATTGGGCTCTCTGCTCATCGGGGAGCCTGCTTCCCTCTCTCTCCCTCTGCCTGCCTCTCTGCCTACTTGTGATCTCTCTGTCTGTCAAATAAATAAATAAAATCTTTGAAAAAAGACATGTTTAACTAGAATGATGATATTAATGATACCAAGAAATATAATGAAATAATTACACTGAAAGATGGCTTGGTTGTGGAAAGCCCATATATTTTGCATCCTAATAAACCTGAGTCTGAATCCTGTTTACCCTGCCATAGTTTTAGTCCAGGGTCTAGCTCATCGTCTCTCCTCTGACCCAGTGTCACCACCTGTTGGCAGATTCCCATGATACTAGTCTTGCCCCATGGTCCATCCACACTTCCATCAAACTCGTCTGTTGATGTTAGCCCCCTGATCATAAGCGTGGGTGGCTCAGTCAGTTAAGCACCTGCCTTTTGCTCAGGTCATGATCCCAGGATCCTGGGATCCAGTCCTGCCTCAGGCTCCCTGCTCAGTGGGGAGCCTGCTTCTCCCTCTCCTACTCCCCCTGCTTGTGTTCTTTATCTTTTTTTTCAAATAAATAAAAATCTTTTAAAAAAGGAATATGAATGGCATTATACCATTTATGTAACATACCACAATACTATGTATTTTTCTATACCTATTTAGGTAAAGGTATTTAAAAGATTTATCTGGAAGAATGCTCATCAAACTAAAAAATGTTTGTGGGGAGAAGGGAGGGAAGCAAGTTGGGAAGGTGGCCAAGGGGATGGTCTGTGATGGTTAGCTTTATATGTTAAATTGACTAGACCACAGGGCTCCCAGGTGTTTGGTCACACCTTATTCTCGATGTGTCTGTGAAAAAGTTTTTGTTTTTGTTTTTAATTTAATTTTATGTTTTCAGTGTTCCAAGATTCATTGTTTATGCACCGCACCCGGTGTTCCATGCAATACGTGCCCTCCTTAATACCCACCATCAGGCTCACCGGACCCTCCACCCCCTTTCCCTCCAGAGAATGTTTTTGAATGAGATCAACCTTCGAATTAGTAGACTTGAGTCAAGCAGACTGCCTTCTGGAATGTGCATGGCCGTCATCAGTTGAAGGCCTGAACAGAACAAAGGCTGATCCTTCCTCCTGCTTCCTTGCTTAAGCAGCTCAAACTGAAACATCAGCTCCTCATGCCTCTCTAGTCAGCTCTCTTGAATCTTCAGTTTGTCAACAGCAGATCTTGGGACCTCTCAGCCTCCATAATTGTGCTGAGCCATTCATCCATTCATTTTTAAGTGATCTCTACACCCAACCTGGGGCTCAAACTCACAACCCTTGAAATCGAGAGTCACACACTCCACTGACTGAGCCAGCCAGGTGCACCGGGCTGAGCCAATTCTTAATGATAAGTCCAGTTTCTCTCTTTCTTTCTCTCCTTCTCTTTCTCTATCTCTCCACACATACACATACATATACACATGCATAAGTGTCAACATAGATATATAGATACGCTGCAGGTTCTGTTTCTCTGGAAAACCCTAACCAATAGAGATTTTAGCTTTACCCTTTTTAATGATCTGATTTTTAAAGGAGAATGCATTCATGTATTATATTTATTAACTCTATCTTCAAAGAACCAAAGCTTGTCAAGCCTGTCTTATTATTCCCAGTTAACAGATAATGAAACTAGAAGGGTAAGTGATTGCCTGAGTCCTTCTCCTTAGCTTTCCACACACGCAATTCGATGGGAAGTTGCAAAGGAAAATGCAGCATTATAAAAGTACTTAGAGATCCTTGTTAGGACATAGAAATTAAAGGTATCATAATTTGATTTTTCCTTCTCACCTCCTTTTCCCAGATCTTTCACACCAAAGGGGTGAACTCACACACATGGAGAATGAGAGAAGAGGCAACAAATGTCTCATGAACATGGTAATTAACTCCATGTTACTTTCAAGATTTGAGCATGTGCCAAAAGTTGACCCCTCCAGTGTGGAGTTAACGCTGCTTTGGAAATCATGGAGAATCAGTGCTTTAGAAACATAATTTACGGGCACAATAGCTAGACAGCAACATTTGCAGTGGAAAATTCCTCTCACCCCCAGGTTAAAGGATGGGGATAATTCTTCTGTACAGGGAAGATGTGCTTGGAAATGTGTAAGTAAGAGGGAGGCAGAAGCAAATTAAAAGGTGGGGGGAACTATATGAATAGTTATATAATCCTGAGCTCTCCTGATGATTTTTTTTAAAAGATTTTATTTATTAGAGAGAGAGTGAGTGAGTGAGAGAGAGAGAGCACAAGCCAGGATGGAGAAACCGAGGGAGAGGGAGAAGCAGACTCCCTGGAGAGCAGAGAGCTCCATGTGGGGGGCTTGATCCCAAGACTCTGGGATCATGACCTGAGCCCAAGGTAGACATGTAAATGACTGAACCACCCAGGCACCCCATCTCTCAACTATTTCTAGGGAAAGATATATTGACATGAAACCTACTTGGGGGATTTTCTATTCTACTAAAAGGGGAAAATAGGGGCCCCTGGGCGGCTCAGTGGGTTAAAGCCTCTGCCTTCTGCTTGGGTCATGATCCCAGGGTTCTGGGATCGAGCCCGATATGGGGCTCGATCCCAGGACCCTGCGAAGCCCGAGTTGGGCTCTCTGCTCAGCAGGGAGCCTGCTTCTTCCTCTCTCTCTGCCTGCCTCTCTGCCTACTTGTGATCTCTATCGGTCAAATAAGTAAATAAAATCTTAAGAAAAGGGGAAATAGTAATAAAGGTGTTTCTTTCTCTTGTCAACAGAAGCTGAAACCCCCTTTCTGCCAAATAAAGCAAAGGCTACTGCATCTTAAATTTTGGTGGGCCATCTGCCACATTTCAAATCAATGGTTTGAACTTAAAAATTAAAAATTTTGTGTTAGACGTGCCTGGGTGGCTCCTCAGTGGTTTAAGGCTCTGCCTTTGGCTCAGGTCATGATCTCCGGGTCCTGGGATTGAGCCCCACATCGAGCCCCGCATCCAGCTTTCTGCTCAGCGAGGAGCCTTCTTCTCCCCACTCTCTCTCTGCCTGCCTGCCTCTCTGCCTGCTTGTGATCTCTGTCAAATAAATAAATAAAATCTTTTAAAAAATGTTGTATTAGTTGTTATGCAAATAAAATGCCCTATTATCCAAATAGAATCATGTATTTTTTTTGAATCATACATTTTTTTCAAACCTATTCATTTATCAGGATACTTCGGAAAGCTGATTTCAGAATTCTTCCTTTCCCTTGATTAACTATAACTGTTTTTAAACAATGTAACTTGAAAGTATAAAACAACAGTATTGCATTTAAAGAATTCCAAATGGTTATGTGGACTTCTGGTTTGAACTTACACATGGTATCTCAAGAGTTACTTATATGAATGTATACTAGTAACATTTTATTGTGAAGATTTCATTACTGTTATTTGTAAAACCTAATGTTTTTATTTATTATTTATTTTTTCAAGATTATTTATTTATTTATTTGAGAGAGTGAGAGAGCACAAGCAGTGGGAGGGGTAGAGGGAGAGGGAGAGCAGGCTGAGTGTGAAGCCAGAGGTAGGGCTCCATCTCACAACCCCGAGACCATGACCTGAGCCAAAATCAAGAGTTAGACAATTAACTGACTGCGCCACCTAGGTACTCCTGTTTTTTCTTTTTTCCTAGGTATTTTCTACACCCAATGTGGAACTTGAACACATGACCCCGAGACCAAAAGTTGCATGCTCTTCTGACTGAGCCAGCCAGGTACTCCAAAACTCATTTTCAAATTATCAAATGGAGGCACCTGGGTGTTTCAGTTTGTTAAGCATCTGGTTCTTGATTTCAGCTCAGGTCATGATCTCAGGGTTATAGGATTGGGCCCTGCATTGGGCTCCACACTCAATGGGGAGTCTGTTTGAGATTGTCTCTTTCCCTCTCCTTCCACCCTTTTCCCCCAAGCTCTTTCTCTCAAATAAATAAAAAAATAAATCTTTTAAAAATCGTTAAATGTTTTATGTATACAGAAAAATATAGAGAATAATACTATAAACTCCCATATACTTATTGCCCAATGTTGTCAAATCTTAAAAATGTCCCATATTTACGGAAGATCCTTATTAAAGAAAGAAGGGAAGGAAATTTGACTTTACAGATACAGTTGAAATTTCCTGCCTCCATTCATTTCCCATCTCCCTTTCTCAGAAGTAGCTGCAATCATGGATTTGAGGACTTTCATTTCCATGCATGTCTTCTTATTTTTACCACATAGGTATTTATCCATAGGACATTGTTGTGCATATTTTTTTAAAGATTTTTTAAATTTATTTATTAGTTAGAGAGAGAGAGAGAGAGAGAGAGAGAGAGCACAGGCAGATAGAGAGGCAGGCAGAGGCAGAGGGAGAAGCAAGCTCCCTGCCGATCAAGGAGCCCGATGTGGGACTCAATCCCAGGACGCTGGGATCATGACCTGAGCCGAAGGCAGCTGCTTAACCAACTGAGCCACCCAGGCGTCCCTGTTGTGCATATTTTAAGTTTTATTAAATGGCATCATACATTCAGTAGTAGAGGCAGTATAGTGCAACGCAGAGGAGTATCAACATTGGAGCCAGAGGTGGTCTGGAATATCTGCTGTACATGTTACTAGCTGTGTGACCTTGGACAAATTACTTTCTCTCTCTGTGCTTCATTTTCTCATCTATAAAATGGAAATTCATAAAAATACTTACCTTGTAATGTTGTCTTAAGGATTAAATGAGTTGATACATATAAAGCACTTAGAACATAATAAACTAAGCATAATGTATTAACTATTATTCTGCATCTTGCTTTATTTTACATAAATTTTTGAGATTTACCCACGTAGCAGTAGTTCATTTTCACTACTACATAGCATTCTGTCATATGAATATACAGCAATATATCTCCTTTTCCGTGATGGACATTTAGGTTGTTTCCATTATAAAAAGTACTGTAATGAATATTCTTGTACACTTTTTTGTGCACATCTATATGAGAATTTCTCCGGAGTTCTTCATCTTTAACTTTATCAAGTTTTGGTTTTGTTTTGCCACTCCCCCTGCTTGTGTGTGCACACATGCTCTCTGACAAATAAATAAATCTTTAAAATGTATGTTAAAAAAAACAATAGTGTTTTGACTTTCTAAACACTTGCAGCTACCCTCTTGAGCATTAAAATTACAATTTGGTTAAAGTGATGATGTCATGACACCAAATACTGGTCTTATTAATTATTATTATTATTATTTTATTGCCTTTTAATTTTTACATACTGCTATCTGCAAACTGATGTATAGATACTAACCTCTAATCAAATAGCATACCAATTCTTCTGCTTTGTATAAAATCAGTTTTTTTTATACATAGTGATTGATCATTGTACTTGAAAGGTCATACTTCAAAGGTTTCTGAGGTTCATGTCACAATAGCTGTAACTAATGAACGTCTTTTAAAACTCTATTTTGTTATTTCTTCTTGGGAAGAGACTGAATTGGTCAAGTGGCTGTTGTATTGGTCTTAACTTGCTGAATGGTAGGTTGTAAACCTTAAGAATGTTTGAACAACTCTTAAAGGAATAAAGATCCCAGCTGAAATCTCTCTGATGACTGGGATCTCAAACTGCTAACCTCCTCTGGTAGTCCTTTTGAAAATGTATCCAAATTTTGTCATTTTCTCATCCTGAAGATTGTAGGGAAGTGTTATTTTTTCAAAGTAGGGACAAACAACTTTTTTTCCCCCACACAATTTCTGATAGCCTTTATTTTTTGCATTTTCTTGTGCCAATAATTGATACACTTCTCTTTTAAGAATATCTAAATAGCTGTACTTTTGCTTTGTGAAGTGACTTTAAATTGATTCTCAAAGTGTTCTATAAACCATATTTAAATCCGAAAAAAAAAATCTCAGTAGAGATTCCAAAGCTGATCTCATTTTATGATTTGGCACCTAGACATTTGGATGTCCAACCCTCTGTGAAACAAGTCATCCACTTTCATTGTTGGTAAGCAGTTCTTCATTTACAGCTCTAAGAAAATATATGTCAGGTTTTATGGCTTTGTAAATAAATCTAAAAGCTTAAATAAATAAATCTAAAATCTTTGAAAAAAAGAAGTCTCTATGAAAGCCATTCTAAACTAATGGATATATCAAATGTCTACTGAGCACCAAGTTTTACTTATCTACTATGCTGGATAGATGTTCCTATTCTCAAAATGAGTAAGCATACTACGTTTGGCTAGGAAGCAGAAGACAATGATCCAGTATCTAAATGTGGTCTGGAAAAGTGTGTTCCCTAGTGGTATAGAGAAATACCTGAAGGCTTGGAGATGAGAGGACTATGGTGTTGCTCCTAGCTCTGTCACTGGACATTGTGTTATACTGGGGACATTAATCTCTTGACTCTTCAGCTTCTCCTCTGAAAAATGAAGATATGGCACATATATATTATGGAGTATCCATCAGAAAGGATGAATACCCAA
The DNA here is from genome assembly GCA_003697995.1 of Taxidea taxus jeffersonii. Lineage (NCBI taxonomy): Eukaryota > Metazoa > Chordata > Mammalia > Carnivora > Mustelidae > Taxidea > Taxidea taxus. The sequence continues at coordinate 36,405 of ML100230.1, forward strand.
CTTTCGTATCAACATGGACGGGACTAGAAGAGATTATGCTGAGTGAAATAAGTCAAGCAGAGAGAGTCAATTATCATATGGTTTCACTTACTTGTGGAGTGTAAGGAATAACATGGAGGACATTGGGAGATGGAGAGGGAAGTGAATTGGGGGAAATTGGAGAGGGAGAGGAACCATGAGAGACTGTGGACTCTGAGAAACAAACTGAGGGTTTTGGAGGGGAGGAGGGTGTGGGGTTGGGTGAGCCTGGTGGTGGGTATTAAGGAGGGCACGTATTGCCTGGAGCACTGGGTGTGGTGTATAAACAATGAATTTTGGAACGCTGAAAAAAATTAAATTAAATTAAAAAAAAATCATAGGGTGGGAAAAAAAAGAGAGAAGGGCTTGGTTTGGATGCTCTTCTATGTATCTTCTAGACAATTATATGAACTGTAAGGAAGGGACCAATGTGGATTGTAGTATTCAAGAGAGATGTTAAGGAGAACATGAAGCTCCACAAAGTCCCATGAAGAATTCAGGTGCTTGGGAGGCGAGCAGTGTTTGGGCATAACTGGATTGGTTCTTACTGCTAGATATGATTGCTTTTATAGTGTATACTAAATAACTGCAAAACTAGGGGTGCCTGGGTGGCTCAGTGGGTTAAGCCTCTGCCTTCAGGTCAGGTCATGATCTCAGGGTCCTGGGATCGAGCCCTGCATCGAGCCCTGCATCGAGCCCTGCATTGGGCTCTTTGCTCGGCAGGGAGCCTGCTTCCCTGTCTCTCTCTGCCTGCCTAATAAATAAATAAATCTTAAAAAAAAAACCCTACAAATATTTCCCTACTTTCTTGGGTGGATAAATTTGAAATGTATTTTCAGATGATTAGAGGATGGTGTATTAAAATATATTATTATTATTACTACTACTATAATTGTTGAGTCTTTAAGATCACTAGGTTTTTTGTTAATGTATCAACTCCGGTTAAAAAAAAAAACAGAATTGTGGGATGCCTGGGTGGCTCAGTTGGTTAAGCAGCTGCCTTCAGCTCAGGTCATGATCCCAGCGTCCTGGGATCGAGTCCCACATCGGGCTCCTTGCTTGGCAGAGAGCCTGCTTCTCCCTCTGCCTGTGCTCGTTCGCTCTCTCTCCCTCTCTCTCTGACAAATAAATAAATAAAATCTTTAAAAAAAACAGAATTGTGTTAAGTCTATCAATTATAACACAAAAAATTTCATGACTCTGGACATTATCCTTGATTTTGATCCATGGTAAATATGTTTTAACAACTGGCTCTCCATGGGGGAAAATAGCCCTAATCTCTTGCATTTACTGGTTTTCATGGTGTAAATGCTCTCACCATGTCTGATTTCAATATCCCAATGTGAGGTCACCAACTGAAGTTGGGAGGATGTCCACACTCAGCTCTTGTGAGTCAGTGCTAGCAGGTCTAACATACCACCATAATATGTACCATGTATATGAGGAATATATTTACCTTTCTTTCTGACTTATCGGAGTATAAGTTGCTGATGTAATGCCTCCTTTACCCTTAAATACTTCAGTGTGTATGTCTCAAGAATAAAGACAGTTGGGGTGCATGGCTGGCTCAGTCAGGGAGCATGCAATTCTTCATCTCAGGGTCTTGAGTTTGAGCCGCACGTTGGGTGTGGAGATTACTTAAAAAGAAAAAAAATGAAGACAACCTCCTAGTAACTACAGTATGACTATCAAAATCAGGAAATTAACATTGCCACAATATTATTATATAATGTACTAGACCTTATTCAAATTTTGCCAATTATCCCAATAATAAATAGCCTTTATAGCTTAAGAAAGGATTTGGTCCAGAATCTAATTCAGTATTATCTATATTTTGGGGATAAAATATATTTTCTCAGAAGTTTCTTCTTCCACTTTGCAATTCTTCCTTCATCTTTTCTTCACACCTCCTAATCTTTCCACAAACAGTTCTAGCATTAATTTCTAGTGTCTAACATTAGAAGTGTTATCAGCATATAACAGTGAACTTGCTACCAATGATAGACATCAAATGTTTACAGTGGTTCAAGTGTTTGAATTTTACTTAATGTTGGTAGTTACTAATACCAAATACACTTAAATTTAAGAAATAGTCTTTACTGTTATTAATGTTAGTGTCCCTCCTAGGCATTAATTAATATGATATTGGCTTAAAAAAAAGATTTATTTGAGAGAGAGGAAGGGAGGGGCAGAGGGACAGGGAGAGGGAGAAAGGGTCCTAAGCAGACTCCACACTCAGTTCAGAGCCCCCTCTATCTAAAGACCCTGAGACCAACACCTGAGCTGAAACCAAGAGTTGGATGCCCAACCGACTGCACCACCCAGGTGCCCCTGATCTTGGCTTTATAAGCATGCATGAGTGCCAATAAAAGAGTCTTAAAGACAGTCGTATTGGAGATCCTGGGCAATGCTGATTTTAACCAAATCACTTTCAGTCATATAGGAAAATAGGTAAAAAATGTTAATTTTGGGGTGTGTGTGTGTGTGTATGTCTGTTATTCTGTTAACAATGATACTTCTGCTGCCAAAACTAGTGCTATTTCTATAAAAAAAAATGCCCACCAAAGAGTTTTACAACAGCAACAAACAAAAAGAATAATGTAATCACAGAATGTGTATAGGTGTAAACTGATAAATATCTCCTGAACACATTGAAAACTTTTGCATCACAATAGGACCTATAAAATAATCCATACAGGGCACCTGGGTGGTTCAGTCTGTTAAGCGTCTGCCTTTGGCTCAGCTCATGATCTTTCTCTAAAGATTTTATTTATTTACTTGACAGAGAGAGATCACAAGTAGGCAGAGAGGCAGGCAGAGAGGCAGGCGGCAGCGGGGGGGGGGGGGGGGGGAGGGCCCCCCGGGGGAAAAAAACCCCCGGGGGGGGCCCCCCCCCGACCCCGAGACCATGACCTGAGGTGAAGGAAGAGGCTTAACCCGCTGAGCCACCCAGGTGCCCTAAATAAATAAAATCTTAAAAAAATAAAATAATCCATAAGTCTGAGTTAATAGGTGTGCTTGTGTCTTGGTAAGTCTTTTTTGTTGTTTATTAAGTGTTGGCACTCAAAAAATAATGCAATTGTCATCTGTCTGTGCAGCAAATCCTATGACATGTTTAACTATTTAATACAAATAACTAGGACTAGTGACAGCACTGAGTGATGCAAGAATTGGCTACTGATAGGAATGGATTATTTTGGCTAGTATTTCTCAAATGATTTAAGCAGAAGGCAGAAGGCAGTTTTTTCCCTGAAATTTCCGGATATTCATACTAAGTTTCTACTTTGCTTCCATGGAGATCTGGCCAGTGAAAAGCTATGTCTCTATATGCAAAAAAAAAAAAAATAAAAGAAAGGAAAATAGAATGGATTATCAAATAAGGACAAAACAAAGATGCTCACTGTAATTATCATCTTATTTCAGACCAAAAAGCACATGTACCCTATCTAGACCCTGACTACATTTTTATTTCTACTGTTCAGTCCAAGCCCCATCTACCTTGAAAGACGACTTCACTACCTCCATTTTCACCTTTAACTTTCTAATCGATTAAGTTCCTTTCCAGCTTAACTCTTAACTCAGGCAAAAGTCCCTGTGGGCAAAGCATCCTGGGATGGGAACTGAAACTACCCCCTCAAGCAATAAGGTCTGCCCTGAGCCAGCAAGACCCTGCATGACTGACCCCAGGACAATGATCAACCTGACCTTTCCTGTCCACCTGCTTGTACCCTCCGACCTTTGTCCCACATTTTCTTTATACGAACCTGGAAGGATTTTCAGGACTGTGGAGACAGTCTCTGAGATGTTGGTCCACTGTCTTCCCGGTGGTGGCCTCTCTGAAATAAATCCCTTTATTGTTTCATCACCAACCCTTTCTCCGCCTTTGGATTTTGTTAGTGGCAAGTGGCTGAACCTGATCTGTTTGGGACCCTGTATCAGGTGCTCTTGCACCTTTGTGCCCTGGCTACAGCTTAATTTGTCTATCCCTTTCCAATCCACCATCCAGAGACATCTTTCTAAAATGTCAAACTGAGCACGTTGCTTCTATGGCACTCCATTGTCTGTAGGTAGCAAGCTCATTCCTTAGCATGGGCATTTGGTGGTGGAGGTGGGAGGCTGTGATTGGGATCCTGCATATGTATGTCTCCAGCATAAACTTCTCCAGCTCTCCTTTTAATAGAGCTCTTTGCCCTCCACTTCCCAGTTGTTAGCCAAACTAATTGTGGCTCCAGGAGGAGAGGGGCTCTTTGTTTTGACTTTCCATGCCTTTGTTCACACTCCTCCCAGAGCAAAGCTCTTTATCTTTTGTTTGCCTAATGAACACTATGTAATTTCAACTCTTAACTCCCCTATAAAGCCTTTTCTGACTCATGCCCACATTCACCTTTGTACACACAATCTATTTTGTCAATCTTCTATAATAGCATCTATAACACTTGATTGAATTTATTTGATCCTGACTATCTTTTCTTAATAGGTTGCAAGCTCTTTGAGGTCAAGCACCATGAATTATTCATCTTTGTATCACCAGCCTGTAGCCTATTCTGTGTCTGGCACCTATGAGGTACTCAGAAAATACTATTGAATGAAGAACAATTGTTAACTAAAATTGCCTAGAAAGCTACTGTCCAGTACATAGCCACTAGTGACATGTAGCTATTTACATTTACGTTTTAATTAATTAAAACTAAAAAGCAGTTCCTTGGGGCGCCTGGGTGGCTCAGTTGTTAAGCGTCTGCCTTTCGTTTGGGTCATGATCCCAGGGTCCTGGGATCAAGCCCTGAATCAGGCTCCCTGCTCAGCAGGAGGCCTGCTTCTCCCTCTCTCACTCCCCCTGCTTGTGTTCCCTCTCTCGATGTCTCTCTGTCAAATAAATAAATAAAATCTTTTAAGAAAATGCAGTTCCTCAGTCACACTATCTACATTTCAAGTGCTCGATAGTTACTTGTGTGTATCATACCAGACAGCACAGATTACAGAAATTTCCATCATCACAAAAAGTTCCAATAGATAGTGCTGATCTAGAAAATTCTTTATTTTCCCGTTTCAATTTAATAAATATTGATTTTCTGCTATATGCTAACATTTGTGCTAGGCATGGTGGTTATAGCAAATGTGAACAAAATACGAATACTATTGTGATTATTATTTGAAAGGCATTTGAAATCTGGTAGGAGAAACCTCATAAAATGAGATTATTTCCGTATTGGGACATCAGGGAAGGCTTCATGGAGATTTTCTCACTTAAACTGGGCATTTAAGGATGAAGAAAATTTGAATAGGGCAAGTCTTAGGAAAGGAGACAAAAGTGTATGAGCAAATATACAGAGATGAGAAAGTACTAGGAAAATGGGAAGTAATTTAGTTTGTTCAGAAAGTATGGTATGTGAGCTGGGAGTAGTTGTTTAGTTTATTCCTTCGTTCCTTTAATCATTCAACAAATATATTTTTTTAAAATTTTATTTATTTATTTGTCAGAGAGATAGAGAGTACAGGCAGGAACTCAGGTAGAGGCAGAGGGAGAAGCAGGCTCCCCGCAGAGCAAGGAGCCCGATGTGGGACTCGATCCCAGGACGCTGGGATCATGGCCTGAGCCGAAGGCAGCCGCTTAACCGACTGAGCCACCCGGGCATCCCTCAACAAATATTTTTTGAGCACCTATCCTATTTCAGGCTCTATTCTAAGTGCTGAGGATAAACAGTGACCTATACAGACATTGCCCCAGCAGAGTTCAGAGTTACGAGCAATGAGATTTGGGTAAGACTGTGGAAGGCACTGAAAGCTACCCTAAAGAGTTTGTACTTTGTTCCTCTGGCCCTCGCACTCAAAAGTGTGGACTTCAGACTAGCTGCATGGGCTGGGCATGACCTGGGAGTTGTTAGAAATGCAGAATCTCAGGTCCCGCCCGAACCGCAAACCTATTGAGTCACAATTTGCACTTTAGCAAGATCTCCAGCTCACCTTTTCAAAAAAATTTATTTTTTATTATGTTCAGTTAGCCAGCAAATAGTAGCACATCATTAGTTTTTGATATAGTGTTCAATGACTCATTAGTTATGTATAACACCCAGTGCTCATCACAACACATACCCTCCTTTTTTTTAAAGATTTTATTTATTCATTTGAGAGAAAGAGAGAGACAGAGAGAGCACAAACAGGGGGAGAGGCAGAGGGAGAAGGAGAAGCAGACTCCCAGCTGAGCTGGGAACCCAACAAGGGGCTCGATCCCAGGACCTGGAGATCATGACCTGAGCCAAGGGCAGACCCTCAACCATCTGAGCCACCCAGGTGCCCCAAAATGTGCCCTCCTTAATACCCATCACCCTGTTACCCCATTCCCCACCCCCTCCCCTCTGAAACCCTCTTTGTTTCCCAGGGTCCATAGTCTCTCATGGCTCTTCTCCCTGTCTGATTTGTCACCCTTCAGATTTCCCTCCCTTCTCCTATGGTTCTCCATGCTATTGCTTGTGTTCCACAAACGAGTGAAACAGTATGATAATTGTCTTTCTTTGCTTGACTTACTTCACTTAGCATAATCCCCTCCAGTCCTATCTATGTTGATGCAAATGGTGGGTATTCATCCTTTCTGATGGCTGAATAATATTCCATCGTATATACGTACCACATCTTCTTTATCCAGTCATCTGTTGAAGATTATCCTTAAGCACATTAACATTCGAGGAGTATTGTTCTAGGCCAACTGAGCCAGTAAGAGAGTCTGCAAGGGGCGCCTGGGTGGCTCAGTGGGTTAAAGCCTCTGCCTTCTGTTCGGGTCATGATCCTGGGGTCCTGGGATCAAGCCCCACATGGGGTTCTCTGCCCAGTGGTGAGCCTGCTTCCCCCCCCTCTCTCTGTCAAATAAATAAGTAAAATCTTTAAAAAAAGAGAGAAAGTCTGCAAATGAATGAGTTAAAGTAAAGGAGGAAGAATGGAGCAAGCAAGTTAAGTATGACAGTAGGAAGTAAAGTATTCTAATCAGTTCTCGGTCGGATGCAAAAGAAATTGGACATGGGTCTATTACTGTAGCTCAGATAAGAAATGGGAGGGGTTGGATGTGAGGGACAATCAATCCTTTGTAACAGATACAGCTTCAGTTCCATTAACTCATACTGGAAATATTGTATGTTACTCAAAGTGAAAAAATATCAGCAAATTCAATAATAAGGTATTTGAAATGTCTTAGAAGATGCCATCTATTCGTTTTGGACAAGGCCTATTGATATGTCTACTTCCTGTTGACGCCACAGGTCCAAAGTATACCCCTGAGTGTCACAGTATCAGGCCCTTAATCATACTAATTCATACAGGGGTTATGATAAGGATTTCAGAAATTAAATCACTATATCAAAGTTCACAAAACCTAGAAATTCAGTTTATTAATATATAGTGGAGTAATTAACCTTTCCACTAACCAGAGATTTTTCTTTTATTACCAACATTAATTTTTTTTCAAGTTTATTTTTTTAAAGATTATTTATTTATTTATTTGACAGAGATCACAAGTAGGCAGAGAGGCTGGCAGAGAGAGAGAGGAAGGGAAGCAGGCTCCTCGCTGAGCAAAGAGCCCATGTGGGGCTCGATCCCACGACCCTGGGATCATGACCTGAGCTGAAGGCAGCAGCTTTAACCCACTGAGCCACCCAGGCGCCCCTCAAGTTTCTATTTATTCATTTAAGTGATCGCTACACTCAACCGCAGGACTCAAACTCATGACCCTGAGATTAATAATCACATGCTCTTCCGACTGAGCCAGTCAGGCGCCCCAGTATTCAATTTTTTATGACAACTTTTAAATTTTGAAATAGTTTAGGACTCACAAGAAGTTGCAGAAATAATAGATAATTCCCATGTACCCTTCATGCAGCTTTTCCCAATGATAATAACTTATGTAACCATGGTACATTGTCAAGCCCAGGAAACTGACACTGATACAGTATTATTAACTCAAATACAGACCTTATCCAATTTCACATTTTTTCATGCACTTGTGTGTGTGTGTCTTTGTGTTTGTAGTTCTATGAAATTTTATAACGTGTTGATTTAAGTAAACATCACAATCAGGATACACAACTGTTTCACCATTGCGAAGAAACCCTCTCCTATTACCCCTTAATAGTCACACACTTTCCTCAGCCCTAGCCTTTGGCAACCACTGATCTCTTCTCCATCACTGTAATTTTGACATTTTAAGACTATCACATAATGGAATCATATGACGTGTAAACTCTTTGAGATTGGCTTTTTCCAGTAAGCATAATGCTCTTGAGGTTCATCTAAAATGTCCCATATATCAGTAATCCTTTTGAAGGCTGAGTAGTATTCTACTGTTTGACCTCATCACAGTTTGTTTAACCATCTGCTGGTTGATGGACATTTGGGTTGTTTCTTGCTTTTGACTTTCAAAAGTAAATCTGCTATGGGCATTTGTATGCAGGTTTTTGAGTAAACATACATTTTCATTTCTCTAGGATAAATGCTCAGGACTAAGAGACTAAGATTGCTGGGTCATACGGTAAGTATATGTTTAACTTTATAAGAAAGTACCAAATTGTTTTCCAGAGTAACCAGGATTAGATTTTTTTTAAGATTTTATTTATTTATTTATTTGACAGAGATCAGAAGTAGGCAGAGAAGCAGGCAGAGAGAGAGGGGAAGGGAAGCAGGCTCCCTGCTGAGCAGAGAGCCTGATTCGGGACTCGATCCCAGGACCCTGAGATCATGACCTGAACCGAAGGCAGAGGCTTAACCCACTGAGCCACCCAGGCGCCACAGGATTAGGTTTTTTAAAAATATTTTATTTATTTATTTGACAGAGAGAGAGATCACAAGTAGGCAGAGAGGCAGGCAGAGAGAGAGGAAGAAGCAGGCTCTCTGCTGAGCAGAGAGCCCAACGAGTGGGGCTCGATCCCAAGACCCTGAGAGGGGTCCCCCAGGATTAGATCTTAAAAATCACATAAGTAACACCCACTTACTGTAAAAAAATTCACATAAGGTAGCAACGTATAAAGTGAAAGTAAAATGACAAATCCTGGAAGCTTGCACAACCTCTTTCCTGAGAGGTAATTGTCATTAGTTTCTATATATTCTTTTTTTGAAGATTTTATTTATCTATTATATGAGATAATGAGATAGAGAGAAAGAGAGCATGAGAGGGGGGAGGGTCAGAGGGAGAAGTAGACTCCCTGCAGAACGGGGAACCCGATATGGGAGTCAATCCTGTGACTCCAGGATCATGACCTGAGCCAAAGGCAGTCGTTTAACCAACTGAGCCACCCAAGTGTCCCAGGTTTTCTATATATTCTTTAAGAATGTTTTATGCAGGGATGCCTGGGTGGCTCAGTTGGTTAAGCCACTGCCTTCTGCTCAGGTCGTGATCCCAGGGTCCTGGGACTGAGTCCTGCATCGGGCTCCTTGCTCAGTGGGGAGCCTGCCTCTCTCTCTGCCTCTGCCTGCCACTCTGCCTGCTTGTGCTTTCTAACAAATAAATAAATAAATCTTATAAAAAAGAATGTTTTATGCATAGGTAAGCACATATATGTGTATATAAATATATATATTCACAAATGGGATCACACTATATAAGTTATTTACAAATTCGTTTTTCACTTAACATATCTTAGACGTTTTGCGTGTCAGTGGATAAATATGTACGTGTTTTTAAAAATTGTTTTTAATTTTAAGTAGGCTCCACACCCAATGTGGGGCTTGAACTCATGACCTCGAGATCAAGAGTCTCATGCTCTACCAACTAAGCCAGCCAGATGCCCCTATACTTAACTGCTTAAATGGAAATAGGACCCCATTGTATGGATGCATCATAATTTCTTTAACCAATTCCCTAAATGATGCCATTTCTATTTTCAGTTTCTCTTTATTACAAAGCTATGATGAAAGTTTTACTATATAGATCTTTGTGTAATTTGTACAAGCATATCTGCATGATAGATTCCTAGAAATAGAAGTGTTAGGCTAATTCTACATTTTGCTTTAAAAAATTTTTATTTATTTATTTGTTTGGCAGAGAGAGAGAGCGAGAGCACAAGAAGCAGGAGTTGCAGGCAGAGGGAAAGGGAGAAGCAAGCTCCCCACTCAGCAGGGAGCCTTATGCAAGGCTTGGTACCAGGACCCTGGGATCAGGACCTAAGCCTGAGGCAGAAACTCAACTAACTGAGCCACCCAGGCACCCCTAATTTTACACTTTATATGTTATGAGATACCTTGTTTTTAAACAATTCCCACCAATGGTATATGAGAATTCTTAGTTCTTCACTGACACTGAGTGTTACCCAAATTTTTCATCTCTGCCAATCTGGTAAGCAAAGTGTATTTAATTTGCAGGCCTTAGTGGTGAATGAAGTTGAGCATTGTTTTATGTATTTATTAGCCACCTGCATTTCTTTTTTTTTTTAAACTCATTTTAGAGAGAGAGAGTATGTGTGTTGAGTGGGGAGGGGCAGAAGGAGAGGGAAGACGGAGAAAGAATCCGAAGCAGCCTCTGCACTGAGCAAAGAGCCCAATGCAGGACTGGATCCCACCACCAGATCATGACCTGAGCTGAAACCAAGAGTGGGAAGCTCAACCAGCTGAGCTACCCAAGCGCCATCTGCATTTCTCATCCATTAAGTTGACTCTTTATATCTTTTCTGCATTTTTCTATTGGAGTATTTTTATCTTACTGATTTGTTAGAGTTCTTCATATGTATTGTCTTTTCCTTTCTTTCTTTTTTTTAAGATTTTATTTATTTATTTGACAGAGATCACAAGTAGGCAGAGAGGCAGGCAGAGAGAGAGGGGGAAGCAGGCTCTCTGCTGAACAGAGAGCCCAATACAAGGCTGGATCCCAGGACCCTGAGATCATGAGATCATGACCTGAGCCCAAGGCAGTGGCTTAACCCATTGAGCCACCCAGGCACCCCCTGTCATTACAATATTATGATTTTTTTTCATGAAGGATAGGTTACAAAATAATTAAAGCTTATTTTATGTCAGTTACATATTTCATTTGATGGCATTTTCTCACTTTGTCCTCAAATTCCCAGGGTTTACTCTTCGGTGTTTCAGGACCCTATGAAATAAATTTCACTTTAAAAAAAAAAAAGATTTATTTATTTATTTATTTGACAGAGATCATAAGTAGGCAGAGAGGCAGGCAGAGAGAGAGGAAGGGAAGCAGGCTACCCACTGAGCAGAGAGGCCGACGTGGGGCTCCATCCCAGGACCCTGGGATCATGACCTGAGCTGAAGGCAGAGGCTTTAACCCACTGAGCCACCCAGGCGCCCCAATAAATTTCATTTCTTAGGATAGAACTGGGGCACATAGCACTGTGATCTGCACACACCAAAGGCTCAATAAATATTCTTGTGAATAAGCTCTAGAAAGAGAAGCTACTGTGAAACTTACTTAAATATCAGTATAAATTTGCTATACAATTTTTTTTGATGTTAAACCAGTTAGTTATTAATTTTCTTCTATGGTATTTTTCAAGATGAAAATAAGTTTACTAAAGAGGAACTTTTCAAAGTATAAAATTGTTTAAAATCTCAGCTGCTACACAATCAGACGAGAATGTGAATTTATAAGAGATACAATACTGTTTGTACCACGTACTATATAATGTGATGTTTGGAGCAGAAAATCAGTAGTTTTCAGCTAATACTAAGACAGGAAATCATTGAATATCAATTTATATTAAATTGGCACAATTGAACTAAATTAATGTAAAATGATTTGGTACAGAGCCCAATTTTTCTATTACTTTAAGTGGAATTTTGCATTAACTTATGTAACTGTAAATTTTCCACTACTCCCTATTTAATGTTCTAGCTGCATCATTCTGTAACTTGAATCTATTAAAAACTGTGTAACATTCTACCAAAGATGGTCTATAAAAGAAATGGAAATTTATTTTGAATAGTATTCCACTCCGGAAAGCTTTAGAGGTAAGTAAAAATGTCTCGGATTTTATTTGTTATTGATATTTAGATGTTTCTGTGTAACTTTTATTGTTCAGTTGATTAAATATACCATAACTCTTTTTTTAAAGTTGTAGGAAAAAAGCAGCACAGAGAATGGGAAACTAAAACAAGCATGGAATATAATTTGAGGGCTTAGATTAATCATTATATTGCATTAGGAATGCTTTGGAGGTGATATCGGGTGAAATCTCCACGATTCACAAGGGTCTTTCGTTTCTCCTCATTTAGAAAATTTGTCTTGTTATTAAATGCATTTATTCCTTTTCTTCTAATCAAAAAGTAATATTAAAGGAACTTTTAAAAGGAACTTTTAAAAAGGAAAGAGGAACTAAGAGCTCTTAGCTATACACTATTGTATGAATCTGAGAACTTCTTTAACAGCAATGGAGACACTGTAATAGGTCACTTCTTCCTGTCCTAGGAAAAGCGGCGCTTCAGAGGGGAGAGGCCCTCCCCGAGTTTTTTTCTCCCCCGCATAAAGAGAGCTCTGGGCGGTCAAAGGTCCGGGAGGCTGGATTCGAGACAAACAAACAAACAAACAAACAAAAATAAAAAGGGTGATAAAGACTTGCGTTAACTGGCGGTCAAAGGAGCGCAAGGGTGCTTTTGCACTTCACCTTGGAGGAGGGGTGAAGAGACAGGAGCCAAAATTCTTAACAAAGTCTCAAGGCCGCCGGGTCCCACGTTTCCAGGAACACGGTGGATAATCGAGGAAGGCGGGGGAAAACGGGGTAGGTACCCCTCGACTTCTTCAGCCCAAATTTCGAATTCCCTCCACTTTGCTCCGTCCCGTTTCTTACCCCCACCCCGCCCCAGGAGTCAATAAATTGGTCGAGCGCCCGGCCTAGCCTCGTAGCCCAGTTCCTTAAGTCTCCTAGACCCTAGAGAGAAAGACCAGTTTCTGGGAGACAGGAATAGTGGGCTGTAAAAAAAGAAAAAATTTTTTTCTCCACTGTCAAGTCTTCCTGGTAGAGAATCGGCTTGCTTTCTCTCCACAGCCGAAGCAAAAAGCAAACAAAACAAAACAGAAACTCAAAAAGCAACCCCCCTAAATCACTCAAGATCAGGTGCCAGAGTTCTGCGAGTAGAGTTGTTTTGGTGGGAAGGAGTAGGGACCGCGGGAAAGCGAGGGTCCGGGAACTAGGACGGAAGGCCCCTCGCTGGGGCGTGTCAGAGGAGGGGACAGGGAAGGGTGATGCCAGACTGGGCTGCCAACCTCGGGCCGCGCGCGGGGCGCAGGGGCCCGGGGGACGAGTCCCGAGCGAACCCGGTTTCCGATTTCCCACGGTCCAGGGCTCTGCCGGACATCCCTAACGACCTCCTTTCGACCCTCGGCTGCCCTCATTCCCCCCCCCCCCACCAAAGAAAGAGGAAACGCGGCCCACTTCGGTCCGCGGCGGAAGCGCTGCCAAACGAATGAGTAAGTCAGGCGCGGGCACGGCACCTTGTTTACCCCACTCGGCGGCGCGCCCCTCCGGGCGCCTCGTTCGCAGACGGCGTCGGAGACGCTGAACCCAGGAGGCAGTCGGCCACGATTGGTCGGTGATAGGGAGGAGGACGCTGGGAGACAAGCGTTGCAGTGCCAGCTCTCTACCGCTAGATGCCGCTCCCTCCCAACAGGAGCTGAGCGCGGGTTCGTGGCCGACAGATGGCGCCTGCGCGTTCCATTCGCCTCCAAGTCGCCGAAGAGCGAACACCCCAAACAATCCCGAAGCGCCACCAAAA
>ML100230.1:50523-65905 GCA_003697995.1 Taxidea taxus jeffersonii
GGGGGGAGGTAAGTTATAAAATGGCGGAGGCGAAGCTTCTAGAAGTTTGGAGGGGCACCCGGAGGGCGCGGGGCCCACTGTGAGGTGTGTATGGTTGAAATAGGGCGCGAGAGAGGAGTTGGGAGGGAAAGAGAATGGGCACTCTGTTGCCATTTAATTTCCCCTCTACTCTCTTTGCCCCCAGCGGGGGCAGCCATGGAGCGGGTGGCCAAGTCAAGACGGGGAGAAGCCTCCCCGTCCCCGCGTAACCCCCAACCCTTCTTTCTGCCTTCTCCCCGCAAGTGGCTACCTCAACACTACCAAGGAACTTCCAGCCCCCCTTCCTCCCTACCTCCTACTCCTAGAGTGGCTTTCTACTGCACGACTCTTCTTTTCGACTACCCTCGCTGAAGATTTTCTCTTCCTTCCCTCGCCCAACTCTCCCTCGGGGCCTCCACGGAGACCCCCCCCCATGGGTGGCCCAAAATGGAGAACGCGGAGCAGCGCAAGATGGAGGCTCCGCTTCTCTGTGTAGCATTAGATTTAGGTGCCTTTTCTCCGGCAGGCTCTTAAGCCTGGGAGAGCCCAAACTGGAGGTGGGGTGGAGTGCGAGCCGTAGTCGGGGGAGGAAAGCCGGGGAGGCCGTGGCTGGGGTGGGGGAGAGCGCGGTATCGTGGTGAGGGGAAGGAAGAGAGCAAAATGGTGGTGCTGGGAACCTAGGGGGGAGGGGAGAAGCGGAGGCTCAGTTGTGTATATTTGGGCCTCGGACCGAGGGAGGCGAGGGAAAATCTACTCTGATCACACCCCTCCCTCGTGCCCCCTCCCTTCTCCCTTCCCCTCTTTCCTTTCCTCCCTCCCTTCGCTCCCTCCCTCTCTTCCTCCCTTCCTAGAGAGGGAACAACATTCATGTGACGGGCCCCTCTGCTTCTCCCCCGCCCCATCATCTCCAGCGCGTGGTGGGGGAACTGCTTGGGAAAGCGATTGGCATCGATCTCTCCATCCCTTCCGAGGCCCGACTTCGGTCAGTTTTCTTCGGGCAACAATTTTATAAATAGGCTGGGGTCTGGCGGTGTTGGCCCCCGCGTGCAGACCTTGCCCCGGAGGGGGCCCTGCCTGCCTGGCATGGGAGGAGGGGGGAAGGGCGGGAGTGGAAGGCTGTTTGTTGGGGGGTTTTGGCGCCACTTTTGTTTTAGTTTTAGTGCTGCTTTTCGTTCCCACCCCCACCCGCACTGTCTTTCTCAAGGCACGAACTGAGCTGATCCTTGCCCCAGGTAGGCAGCTTCTGCTTTTTCCCTCCACACTTTTATTCTTGCTTGGGGTTGACTTTCTTTTTTCTTCTCTCGCGTACCCAGTGATCTGTGGACGGCGATTTTAGTACGAAAAGGGTCTGATGGGCCATGGGAGAGAGAAGGTGTGGGAAACAGCATCAAGTAGTTCCGCAAAACTTTGAGCCCCGTTCCCATTTTCTTCTGGCCTACATTCGTAAACGTATTGTTGATTTCTCCCTTTTTTTTTTTTCTCGTCGCGAGGTCTTGTTTTGCCTTTAGTTTTTTATAAACCGCTGTACTTTCGACATTTAGTTTCCGCTCTCCCTTGGTGTATATGTCATTTTATTTTAAATTCTGAACTGTAATGGGTTTTATCGTTAGATTTTTCGTGCTGCAGTGTTCAGCTTTAATTTTTAATATTGCATTAGTAGTTTCATCCGGTTTGTGAGACTTTCTCCTTCGTGGCCTAGAAATGTTTTATATGTTGTTGCCTACCACCCCTCCCTTCCCTCTCCCTCCGCCTTTCTCTTGGATGTAGTTTCTTAATTGAGGGTCATGGAGCTTGATTAAATGGTTATTTACAGTTTATACGGTATATCTATTAGAAACTTTTGATCTGTTGGATTAGGTTTAAGTAAACGAAAAGCTTGTGTTGCTTTGAAATGGTTCCTTAAAATGCGCGGGCCGCCCCCCCTTCCCCGGTAAAGCCCCGTCTTCCCCTCGTACTGGAGTGTAAATTCCATACCCCTTTTCTCCCACGGACCGCCGTATTTCACGGCAGCCACACCCTGTATTTGTCTCTGTGGATTGGACTCATTATCAGCTTAATTTAGTGACTCTTAAACCACCATGATGGGACTTGCTTAAGCACGAAGCTTCTTTTCCTGTTTAGTCCTAGTGGTTAGTGTCGAAAGAGGAATAATCGAGGTTTCTTGATGAAACCTTGTGCGGTCCAACCTCTGCCTTTTTTCTGTTGTCTTTTTTCCTACTCCGGGCTGTTGGCGGTGTCAGCACCGCTGCTGGGGGCGGGGGTGGAGGGGAGAAAGAGTCGGGTTACCGAAGTGCGTCATTCCTGGCTCTAGCAGGGCCTGCTCGGGAGCTGCTGGTGTTTGTTACTGTCCTCGCAGCACTTTCCTGCCAACCTTCTCTCTCTGCGTATTGGTTAGGAGCAAGAGCAGGGGGCGGTCTTCTAATTCTATCTGTAGCCTAGCGCGTTGCGTTTCAGGGTATATGTGAACTTATTAAAAAAAAAAACCGGCCCTGGAAAGTGGATACATTTCTGTTTAATGACATACAATTCAGGTAGTTTAGACTTGCTTTCATATATTTTCCAATGAACGATGGGGTTAATTTTGAACATTTTAAACCACTTACATTAAAATGCCTGGTTTTCTTTTTACATTGATATCAATCTATAATTAGGGATCAGAAGGACCAGTTAAGGCATAAGTGTTAAGCGGTTTTTCAAGTGGTTGAATTGTAATTTTATGACACATTATGTTAAATAGGCTCTTTTTTTTCGTTTTGAGCCGAAGTGCTATATGAATGCCAGCTAATTGGAGATGTTTAAGTTCATTTTCATCACATACTCCTTTTTATCCTTGTGGATATAATTTTAAATATGCCCTTTGGATCTTATGGACTTTATTAAAATTCTTAAAGATGGCCATTTCTTTGTTTTTAACTGAATTCTTAAATTTTCCGCTTAACAAGTAGTTGTGTAGGGTGACAGTTACATTGCTTAATTCTTGATTTCTTGCTAGTCTTTGGTACTTCCCTATCTTTGGATTTTTGTCAGTGTTCTTATTGAGCACAGTGTCTTATAATTTTTTTCTGAAGATGATAATTGGAGGAGGGAGCTTGGGAGGTAGAGATGAAAAAAAAAGTGGCCTTGAGTTGATTGTAGCTGAATGATGACTACAGGAGAGCTCATTGTGCTGTTATTCTACTTTTTTGTGTGTACTTGAAAATTTCCATAATTCAACAAAAAATTGAAAAAAGATTTCAAATTGTCTTGGAATTTTGGTGTGATGACGTAAAGTTTATATTTACGTATCAGTTACCTGCATGGAAAACTTGTCCTTGTATATAAACACTTACACAATGCCTGATGTATAAACTTTGAAAAAATACTTAAATTGAACCAATATAGAATAAGCAATATAAGTTCTTACAAATTGGCTGAACTTCAAATGTTTGTATCTTAGTCTGAATGTGGTCAACTTTTAGTTTCTTTTTTTAAGCCTTTGAGAAGGGAAAATTCCATTCTCAAAGTTTGTAAATTCTGCTTCTTGTCTATTTCATTAAGTTGGAGTTACAGTGAGTCAGTATGAAAGGGATTTACTATTAATAGGAGGGGCTTTGGCAGTTGCAATAAGTGACAGTGGAAGGGATTCGGGTGCCCTAGGGCGCATTCCTGGTCGGAAGATAGAGGTAGGAGTTGAATTCAGTTTCAGTATTTGGTGTTTAATGAATGGGTAGAGAGGAGGATTGGATAAGAAATGTACTTATTAGCCATTCTTTCCCACTGTGAAATAACTAGCATTCCAAGGTATCAGAGACTGGCAGTGGGGGTGGGGTGGGTTCGGTTTTTTTTGGGTAACTGATATGAAAACAAATGTTTACTTATAAAATGAGTTAAATCCCACCTCTTTAAGGATTTGGTGCTGTAGTTAAAAGTTGATATGTAAAATATTCTAATGTGTTCTCTAAAGGACATTCTGGCCATTAAACATCAGGAGTAAAAGTGCATTGTAATTAAAATAATCAGTTTCCATAATTAGCATATTTGTGAATTGTTCCTACACTTTTTGAAGGTAAGTACCTTATTTTCTGCAGTTTTGTATTGTTCAGTGTCAGGCCATGAGATGTATTTTTGAATATATGTCAAAGTTCTAAAGGGAATCCAAAATAATGGATATTTAATTTTTTTTTTGGGTGAAGTGTGTTCCCTCATCATTATTAAAGCAAAATTCTACCCTAGTCTAGGAACAGATATTTCATAACTGTTAATATTAGTCCGTATATTCATATTCAGCATTTTAGCTTTAGAAAAATGTTATGAGAAGACAGATTACGTATTTTGAATTATTTGTATGCAAATCTTAAGTAGATGATGAGGATTGTGGCTTCAGATTTATTGTGGCAAGGTAACAGTTAAACTATTAAGCCACCAGATTATGAGTTTGGTAACTTTGAAGTCTGTTTAGTTAGGATTTTTTTTAAAGTTCACACACTCCAGATTTTAATGAAATTAAATCCTGCATTTTTCATTATTTTCTTGTTCAATCTTGCCTTATTGACTGGTGGTTGTCTGAGGACCTGTGTATTAAAATGGGTAGGGAAGGGTGGGGATCAGGCTCAGGCTCAAATAAATTATCTTTCAGGAATATAGTGTTAGATGTGAAAATATGCCTTGGACAGTTTAGTAGTGCTTAATATTCTGCGTGTTTAACTGATGCCGCCCACAGTCATGTGTGGGAAGGGAGTAAACAGTGAATAGCGTATTCTTTTTGCTTTTGGTTCTTTATATTAGGTAGAATACTCCAGATTTTGATGCTGCAAGATAACTGTTGAGTTTAAAATTTACATTAAATGGACACAATGATCTGTTCATTTTATCTTAGCAGGATAATGTTCACATCTCTTTAATGTGGTGACTTTTGTGCCTCACATGTTCAAAAAAACCAACCTGGTCTTGTATCAGCATTTTGAAATTCCTATTTGTAGATTATTCAGATACTTGAAATGACAGTTATTGTACAGTGGAGCACTATTGTATACCTATTTTGGAAGTTGGGGACCTTAGCAAAGGAAAGGGATAGTCCCAGTTAGCTGTGGGTATCAGTATATACTGAAATGTGATTAATTACTGGAGAATAAAAAAGAAACTTTAATGATCTAGGCTATTTTAGAACTTCTGTACATTTTCCTTTTGCAGTTTTCTACATTTGTTCCATGCATAGGACTTTTAATTTGTGGTTCAGTACTGTCCCTGTATAATATTTTCTCTGTATCTCTGGCTATCATGAGTGGTGGTTATTGCATGTTCTTTCTGTTTGGTGAAGATAATGTGAGAAAACAAAATTGTCAGTTAGATTTTTTTTTTACATATCCTGGGTTGCCTACTTTGCATTTAATCGAACCAAATTTTATATTTCTTCAGTGTTTAAGTGGTGTTGCTTGTGGAGTTTTGAATATGTGCATTCTAGAAAACAAACAACATCTCTTAAGCAGCTGTGGTAATCTGCTACCTGAACTGTGTTCCTAATGTATGCTTGCTATAGTTCTCTCTTTGATACTAACCAGAAGAAAACAAGAAGTCTTTACATATGGTTAGTCAGGAGATTGAAATTGTTTTATACTCCCCATTCCTCCAAAGGAATGGGTGAATAATGTTAATGCTGTTTTTTAAAAATTTTTAATTGGAAAATACATTACTAGGATTGATGAGACCAACTAGAAAGATTTCTGTAAGCTCTGGATAATCTAGGATACACTCAAAGGTAAAAATCCTTTTTAATGTCGCACCGTTGTTAAAGGGAAAAAGAGTAAGTCCTATTTGCACTTTTTGCATGCATAACTTTGGTGTAATGGGATTTGACCTATAACTTGTTGAATTCTGAGATATTCTAAGAAATAATTTAGTTTGAGTTCCTTTTGAATGCCAATAACTTTTAACTTTTTTTTGTTTTAACATTTTTTATTTAGTCTTACACACCTTGTAAGATAGGTGGTTATTGTCATTTTACAGATAGGAAAATTGAGACTCTCAGAGAATAAATGACTTGTCACATGATAATAATTGATGGTCTGAATTCAGACCCAAATTAATTTGGCCTCAGAACCTTGGCACTCTATTTTTTTTGTTAATGCTCATTAGTTTCCCTTAACTAAGTGATTTAAGTCTGGGGCTATCTATCACCACAAAGCATGTATCATTTTAATATGGCAAAATGAAGATTCTTTTTCATGTGTAATGCAAGGTAAATGCAGATTTTTTACACAGGGTTAGATGAGTTGCTGCCTAATGAAAGGTCTAAACTTTGTTTTACACTAAAATATTAGTTGAGGGGCGCCTGGGTGGCTCAGTGGGTTAAAGCCTCTGCCTTCAGCTCAGGTCAGGATCCCAGGGTCCTGAGATCAAGCCGCATTGGGCTCTCTGCTGGACAGGGAGGCTGCTTCCCCCCCCCCCCGCCTGCTTCTCTGCCTACTTGTGATCTCTGCCTGTCAAGTGAATAAATAAGATCTTTAAAAAAAAAAGAGAACTTCAATTATAAAAAAAAATATTAGTTGAAATAAACCTGAGCTTTGTTTTTCTTGCATGTGCTCATTATACAAAAGTTTTGCAATAATATGATAAATTGTGTTCTTGATTTTTGGCAGGGGTGGTCATGCTATGGTAGATAGAGTGGTTTCACTAAATTTTTTCCCTATGTCATTTATGTTCTATACAGGCTAAGTGTGTTTGAGAATAGTTCCCCAATCGTTCAGTTTGTTTATTGAGCAGTTAGATTTGAAATAAAAATTTATTTTTATAAATAAAAACGACTGTTTTATAATTCACTGCTCTGACTGATTCTGTAAGGGGAGTTTGTTGTTAGTTAATGGTACCTTAAAAATAATTCTCTTTCCTTGTGTTGGTATTTCTGTTTGCTTCTGATTGCTATTCTAGTTCATCTTTTTACTTTATTAAATTTTCTTGTTCTAATTTGTATAGGTAATAGTTAATATTGGTGTCTTTGATCATTAGTAGGTTCATTAGTGATCAGTGACAGGAATCTTGGTCTCAGCTTTGCTTTTCCTCTCTCCTTTCTGCTTCTTATAAACTACAATTAGAATTTTTCTTATCTGAAGGACTGCTAGATGTTGGATAGCTGGCCTACAGTAAATTAGTGGAGATGAGGTAAAACAATGTATAGTGCTTTTCATAGCCATGAGTCAAATTTATATATTTTATGTTAATTGTTCCCTTAAGCTTCATTCTGTGGGAGTAATTTTTCCAGTGATGCAGTCTTCTTCTACCCCAGATTCTTTGTTCAATATTGAGTCTTTTCATCTATATTTACCTCTTTGTACTCCCAAGAATAACAAGACCCTGGTGTTCTACAACAGAATTTTGCCCCAAGGCATCCATTGTATGTAATGAATTAGTTTCTCTCCTGTGTATCTGGCAAGATACTAGTTTTGTGCCATTCTTGGGAGAATTCAGGAAATGGTCATTCAAATAATTTTGAGTTTTGTGGTTAATCAACATTGTGGAACCCTGGATGAGAAAAGCTGCAGAATATTAAGGGCCTTGGTTTGGTGCTAAGCAGAGTTTTACTTTTCAGTTACTTTCCTGTCAGTAACCTTAATATAGCCTCTACTAAAACTTACGTATAATAAAATACGAATGCAGTTGATAATATTGCCATCTCAGGATAAATTGGTTAGTGTTGATTGCAAGAAGTTAGTGCTACATAGTTGTTTCAGAAAATTGAATGTGGGAAGTTAAATGCATAATTCATTTGTAAAAAGAAATATTGTAGAAATTCTGTTCATTATATGATTCAAAACTTTTTATAAAAAGTATTTGACAGTGACTAACATTAGCAATAGTTAACACTAACTGAACTCTTACTCTCCATCAGACACTGTTAAAATGCTTTACATGTATTACCTCACTTAGTCTTCATGACCTTGTTACCCATTACCATATGATTTTTTGCTCAAACCAGGATACTTTTGAGCATGAAAGGGGACACTAACTAGATGGCATTTTGAGATAATAGTATAAACTGGAACTGTCCCAGAGAAACTGGATGTATGATGTCCCTGATTAATACTCCATTTTTCAGGAGGAATGTAAGATACAGGGAAGCCAAGTACCTTGCCTATTAGTAAGTGGTAGTAGGGGATTCACAACCTTTACAATTTATTTAGACATGAAAGTGATCTAAATGATTTTATTTATTTTATTTTTTTAAAAGATTTTATTTATTTATTTGTCAGAGAGAGTGAGCACAGGCAGACAGATTGGCAGGCAGAGGCAGAGGGAGAAGCAGGCTCCCTGCTGAGCAAGGAGCCCGATGTGGGGCTCGATCCCAGGACGCTGGGATTATGACCTGAGCCAAAGGCAGCTGCTTAACCAACTGAGCCGCCCAGGCGTCCCTAAATGATTTTAAACAGCCATGTTCTGAGAGTGTATTTTTACTCCTGGGGGAATTTCTGTTGGTGTGGGGTTGATTGCAAAAGACAAGAGATAGTTTTTTAAATTCTACCTAGTAGAATTTCCAGTTGTCTTTTTTCAAGTGACTATTGGACTTTTGAGTGACTGTTGAAAAACAACTTCTGAGGTCCACTGAAATAAAAAAAAGAAAAAGCCAAGATAACTACTTTGACTATTTACGCTGTGTTTTCCTTACGTATTATTCAGACTCCCCTTACTCTTTTCTTGGGAGGAAATGTTAAATCTGTGCTATTTCTTGGGGATTTTTACATTTCTTCTGAGAAGAAAACTGAAAGAGAAATAATTTTGTGATGGGGGAATAGTGGTGTTAGAAAGAAAAAGGTACAGTTTAGAGACTTACTTCAAGTTAAACTGATCCTGTAACATAATTTGAGAGTTAAGTCTTGTAGACATTGAGGTATCATTTCTTTTATTATTTTACTTTAAGGTTTTTATTTGATAGGGAATGCGATCCCTTGAGACAGAGAGAGCACAAGCAGGGGGAGTGGCAGAGGGAGAGGCAGGCTTGAGTGGGAGCTGGATGGGGTAGGGCTTGATCCCAGGACCATGAGATCAAGACTTGAGCTGAAGGCAGCTGCTTAACTGACTGAGCCACTCCAGGAGCCCTTGAAGTATCATCATAAAATCAATACTTCCTTTATTTTTGGGTGACTTTTGTAGTTGGCTTCTGTTCCTGCCTGTTTATATTTTGATACATCCATCCCATCCCCCAAAAATGATTACTGTAGGTTAATTCAAACATTTGGAGAAATAATTTTAGCATAATCTCAGATTATACTATATTGTAAACTAGGATTTCCACCCCACTTTTTTTTTTAGTGGGGGTAATTCTTAGCTGATCTTTTGTTTAAAAATTATTTTTTTAAGATTTTATTTATTCAAGAGAAAGAGCAAGCACAAGTGGGGGAGTGGCAGAGGGCAAGGGAGAAGCGGGCTCCCCACAGGGCAGGGAACCAGACATAGGGCTCCACTTGGGGCTTGCTTGGTCCCAGGACCCTGGGATCATGACCTGAGTGGGAAGGCAGACGCTTAACTGCCTGAGCCAGCCAGGCGCCCCAGTAGAGAGCTGATGTGAAGAGGACTAAGTTTTTTCATACTTGGCTGTTTTTTGGCCATTTTAATATTTCGTTGAGGAATTTGTGTGTGTTTTTTTTTATCCCTTAGCTAGTTCACTTTTGGAAGTTTTGTTGGTGTCAATATTTTACAAATAACTGCAAGGTTATTAAGTGGGTCTACTTAATTTTGCAAGTCTTTTCTTTTAGTTCATTAAATCCATCATGAAGGTAAGCCCACCATATTTGTGGGCCACATAGTCACTGATAGACAAAAGGTTATTTTTTGTGGATTTGGTTTATTATACAAAATTAATACAGTTGGGATTTTATTTATTTATTTATTTATTTAAAAGATTTTATCTATTTTTAAAACTTTTTTTTTTTAAGATTTTATTTATTTATTTAGTTAGAGAGAGAGAGAGTGAGCACAGGCAGACAGAGAGGCAGGCAGAGGCAGAGGGAGAAGCAGGCTCCCTGCCGAGCAAGGAGCCCGATGTGGGACTCGATCCCAGGATGCTGGGATCATGACCTGAGCCGAAGGCAGCCGCTTAACCAACTGAGCCACCCAGGCGTCCCTTTATCTATTTTTATAGAGAAAGAGCCTAGGAGTAGAAGGAGAGAGAGAAACTCATGCAGAATCCCCAGTGAGTAGGGAGAGCCCGACATGGGGCTCAATCCGACGACCATGAGATCATGACCTGAGCAGAAACTAAGAGTCCAACGCTCAACTAACTGTGCCACCTAGGAGCCCCTACAGTTGGTATTTTAAAAAGCTGTTGCTTATTTTTAATCTAGGACTGCTCAGTGGGTAGCCTGCATTTCCCTCTGCCTGCCTGCCACTCCCTCTGCTTGTGTGCTCGCGCTCTCTCTCTCAATCTGTGTCAAATAAATAAAATTAGAAAAAAAACCCACACCAAACACTACATACTGGGATTACTCTATATTAAAGAATACTAGGCTAAAACCAGTAGCCATCAATGCAGTTGTTTTTGATATGGTGTCCTTAATTTGAGATTAGTGACAAGAATATTTTTTAAGATTTTAGTGGGGCATGAACTTATAACCCCAAGATCAAGAGACATATGCTCTACTGACTGAGCCAGCCAGATGCACCTGGTGACAAGTATTTTTTTTTTTTTTTTAGATTTTATTTATTTGTCATAGAGAGAGGGAAAGCAGGGGGAGCAGCAGGCAGAAGGAGAAGCAGGCTCTCTGCTGAGCAGGGAGAGCGATGTGGGGCTGGTTTCCAGGACCCCAGGATCATGACCTGAGCCGAAGGCAGAGGCTTTAACCCACTGAGCCACCCAGGCGCCCCAGAACATGCAACTCTTAATCTCAGGGTTGTGAGTTCAGGCCCCATATGGATGGGTATAGAGAGTACTTAAAAATAAACTTAAAAATAGGGATTTAAAGTTAAATGTGTTTGTGTGTTTAACTTTTTGACTTTGAATTCTTTGTTAGAATGTTAGCTTAAAGTGTCTTTGTAGCAGTATATGATACTCATTAAATTCATTCTCTATATATGATATATATAATGATTTAGTTTTGATATATTTGAAGTATTCCCATTTCAGAATGAGGATATATGATACTCTCTTTTCTTGGATCTCTAATCTTTTCCCCTTTTTTTAAAAGCAAGAAGAATTTTCCACACTCACTGATGCGTCTACTGCCACAAAGAACATGGTTAATTCTCTTACTAAAAAAGGTCTTTTTTGTGGTTTAAAGAAGTAGTATTAAAGATAGGAACATGAACCTTTGAGAATTTCCCTTTTACACTAAAGAAATAGAGAAAATTTAGGAAATATTAGCAAAGCCATAATATTTTTCTTTTGGGATCTATCCCTCTCTGTTTCCACTACTCATTCAGGCCAAAAGACATTCCTCAGACTTTATTCCTGGCAGGAGAATTGAGGAAGTAGTGGTGGCCATGGTTGGCAGGGAAGCTGAAGCATGAAGGTATGTTTTTGAAAAGCAAATTTGTCAATGATAAATGGATTTTTCCAGCTCTATGTATATGTACTTTTTTGAGTTTGATTAAATATAAGTGCATAAAGTGAGCAATTCATTGAGGAATATTCAGTAGTTGCATTCATATCTGGGTGTTCAAAATGTACTTGCAAAATTTCAGAGGGATTATTTGGACAATACGGGATTATATTAGAAAAAATTCCTTTAAAAATTATTTATTTATTTGTCAGCGAATGAGAGAGAGAGTATGCACAAGCAGGCAGAGTGGCAGGCAGAGGCAGGGAGAGAAGCAGGCTCCCTCCTGAGTAAGGAGCCCGATGTGGGATTCCATCCCAGGATCCTGGGATCATGACCTGAGCTGAAGGCAGCAGCTTAACCGACTGAGCCACCCAAGCATCCCAGAAAAAATTCCTTTTTTAAAAAAGATTTTATTTATTTATTTGACAGAGCACAAGTGGGCAGAGTGGCAGGCAGAGGGAGAGGAAGAAACAGGCTTGAGCAGGGAGCTGGATGGGATGGGGCTTGATCCCAGGACCCTGGGATCACGACCTGAGCTGAAGGTAGCTAGTTAACTAACTGAGCCACCCAGGTGCCCCTAGAAAAAATTCTTCAGTGAGAAATTATTTCCTAAACTTTTGAAGTTAGGCTGAAACACAGGCATCCAGGTTGCTGCATAAGAACAGCAAGTCTAACATGAGAGGTAACTATTTGAGTGTGTATAAATATATAGTGCTTAAATGTACAGTATTGGTGAATATTCACATTTATCTCTTATAAGTAAATTATTAACTTCTTCAGACTGGGAATTGTGTTTTTATCTAATTTTGAATTCTTGTGTCATGTGGTATGTTATACATATTCTTAAATGATAATTGAATTAAACCTTAGGTTTTCTAGAAATTTAACCCTGCATTATAATTACATTATTAATACTCATATTAAAGAACTGTGTATTGGAAGAAAAGTAATTAATTTTCTCTAGTTGGCTTTGCAGTGAAGATAAACTTTATAGGATATCATTTACAGCATCTACTAGATGGCAAGTTGTAGTACTTTTCTAACACTGACTTTTTTATTTCTTAAACAACCTTGTGATATAGTTGTTGGTATTTTTGTTTACTGAGGTTCCAGAATGGTTAAGTGACTTGCCCAAGTTCACTCAGCTAGTAAGTGGCAGAGCCTACTTTTAAATCCAATTTTACCCGTCTAACATACTTCTTTATGTGGTGATACAGTGCCTCCCAGTGGGGTGATTTATAGATTTCTTAGTGATAACCTTTTTTTGGGAAAACTTTTTTTTGGGAAACTTATTTTTTTGGAAAATAAAAGGAGACCATAATTGGGGCACCTGGCTGGCTCAGATGGTGGAACATGTGACTCGATCTCAGGGTCATGAGTTCAAGCCCCACATTGTCCATAGAGCTTACTTTAAAAAAAAAAAGAGAGGGGCCTCTGGCTGGCTCAGTTGGTGGAGCGTGCAACTCTTGATCTCAAGGTCATGAATTCAAGCTCCATGTTGGGCATGGAGCCTGCTTAAAAAATAAATACAAATTTTTTAAAATGGAGACAATAATCCAAAATTGTTGAGACCAAGGAGGAAGTTAAACTTCTCAAAGTAGTCTGAGGACTTTTGGCAATTAAGTAGGAGAAAGGCTTGTTTTTTCCTGCCGTGAGAATTAAAAACACTTTTTTAAAATTTATTTTTATGTTTTAAAAGATTTTATTTATTTATTTGAGAGAGAGCATGAATGGGGGTAGGAGTGGAGGGACATGCAGCCTCCACGCTGAGTGCAGAGCGTGACTCTGAGGGGCTTGATCTCATGACTCTGAGATATGACCCAAGCTGAAATCAAGAGTCAGATACTTAACCAACTGAGCTACCCTGAATTTATTTTTTTTATTCCAGCTTAATTAACATTCAGTGTTGTATTAGTTTCAGGTGCATAGTATAGTGATTCAAAAAATTCTATACGTTACCCAGTGCCCATCACAATAGGTACTCTTAATCCCCTTCACCTATTTCACCCATCCCTTCACCCATTTCCCCTCTGGTAACCATCTGTTTGTTCTCTATATTTAAGAGTATATTTTTTTGTTTGTCTCTTTTTCTTCATTTGTTTTGTTTCTTAAATTTCATATATGAGTGAAATCATGGTATTTGTCTTTTTCTGACTGACTTCGCTTAGGATTATACTCTCTAGATCCATCCATGTTGTTGCAGATGGCAATATTTCATTCTTTTTTTTTTTTTTTAATTTTTTTTTTTAAAGATTTTATTTATTTGACAGAGACAGAGATCACAAGTAGGCAGAGAGGCAGGCAGAGAGAGGACGAAGCAGGCTCCCTGCTGAGCAGAGAGCCCGATGCGGGCCTCGATCCCAGGACCCTGAGATCATGACCTGAGCTGAAGGCAGAGGCTTTAACCCACTGAGCCACCCAGGCGCCCTCTTTTTTTTTTTTTAAAGATTTTATTTATTTATTTGAGAGAGAGACAGAGTGAGACAGCATGAGAGGGGAGGTCAGAGGGAGAAGCAGACTCCCCCATGGAGCTGGGAGCCTGATGTGGGACTCGATCCAGGACTCCAGGATCACGACCCGAGCCGAAGGCAGTCGCCCACCCAACTGAGCCACCCAGGAGCCCCTCATTCTTTATGGTGCCTAGATGGCCCTGTCGTTAAGTGTCTGCCTTAGACTCAGGTCATGATCCCAGGGTCCTGGGATCAAGCTTTGCATTAGGCTCCCTGCTCAGTGGGAAGCTTGCTTCTCCCTCTATCACTCCCCCTGCTTGTGTTCCCTCTCTCTGTCAAATAAATAAATAGAATCTTAAAAAAAGATTTCATTCTTTATGACTAATACTACATATATATATATGTGTATATATATATAAATCACATCTATCTTTTTAAAAAGATTTTATTTTATTTTCTAAATAATCTCTACATCCAACTTACAACCCCAAGACAGGAGTTGGCATGCTGCACTGACTGAACCAGCCAAGCCCCCCCCACTACATCTTTATCCGTTCATGTATTGTTGGACAGTTGGGTGCTTCCTTATCTTGGCTATTGGAACTAATCCTGCAACAAACATAGAGGTGCATATATCTTTTCCAATTACTGTTTTTGTATTCTTTGGGTAAATACCCAGTAGTGGAAATACTGGATCATATGGCAATTCTGTTTTTAGTTTTTTGAGGAACCTCCATATTGTTTTCCTCAGTGGCTGCACCAGTTTGCATTCCTACAGTCAGTGATCAAGGAAGGATTCCCTTTTCTCCACATCCTTGCTAACACTTGTTGTTTCGTGTGTGTGTGTGTGTGTGAAAGATTTTATTTGAGAGAGAGTGAATGAGAATGAGCAGGAGGAAGAAGGAGAAGCAGACTCCCTGCCAAGCAAGGAGCCTGTTGTGGGGCTCCATCCCAGGACCCTGAGATCATGACCTGAGCTGAAGGTAGAAGTTTAACTGACTGAGCCTCCCAGGTGTCCCTCTTGTATGTTTTTTTAAAGTAAACTCTACTCCTGTTGTGGGGCTTGAACTCATGACCCTTGAGATCAAGAGTTGCATGCTCTACTGACGGAGCATGCCAGGCACCCCATTTCTTGTGTTTTTGATTTTTTAAAAAAATTATAAAAGATTTTTATTT
Source organism: Taxidea taxus jeffersonii (assembly GCA_003697995.1). Taxonomy (NCBI): domain Eukaryota; kingdom Metazoa; phylum Chordata; class Mammalia; order Carnivora; family Mustelidae; genus Taxidea; species Taxidea taxus. The sequence goes on from ML100230.1 coordinate 65,672, forward strand.
ATTTATTTGACAGAGAGAGAGATCACAAGTAGGCAGAGAGGCAGGCAGAGGGGGAGGGGGAAGCAAGCTCCCCACTGAGCAGAGAGCCCTATGTGGGGCTTGATCCTAGGACCCCAGACCATGACCCAAGTCAAGGCAGAGGCTCAACCCACTGAGCCACCCAGGTGCCCCTTGTGTTTTTTATTTTTTTTTAAAGATTTTATTTATTTATTTGACAGACAGAGATCACAAGTC
>ML100230.1:66005-106315 GCA_003697995.1 Taxidea taxus jeffersonii
CTCCCCACTGAGCAGAGAGCCCTATGTGGGGCTTGATCCTAGGACCCCAGACCATGACCCAAGTCAAGGCAGAGGCTCAACCCACTGAGCCACCCAGGTGCCCCTTGTGTTTTTTATTTTTTTTTAAAGATTTTATTTATTTATTTGACAGACAGAGATCACAAGTAGGCAGAGAGGCAGGCAGAGAGAGAGGAAGGGAAGCAGGCTCCCCACTGAGCAGAGAGCCCAGCTCTATCCCAGGACCCTGGGATCATGACCTGAGCTGAAGGCAGAGGCTTTAGCCCACTGAGCCACCCTGGCGCCCCATGTTTTTGATGTTTTAAAGATTTTATTTATTTGAGAGAGCATGTTGAGCGTGTGTATTAAGGACCGCACGAGCAGGGGAAGGGGCAGAGGGAGAAGGGGACTCAGCCCAGGAGGGAGCCTAATGTAGAGGCTCAATCCTAGGACCCTGAGATCATGACCTGAGCTGAAGGCAGGTGCTTAACTGACTATGAGGCATCCGGGTGCCCCTCTTCTTTTTTTTTTTTTAATTAATTTATTTATTTGATAGAGATCACACAAGTGGCAGAGAGGCAGGCAGAGAGGGGAGGGGAGAAGCAGGCTCCCTGCTGAGCAGAGAGCCCAATGCGGGACTCGATCCCAGGACACTGGGATCATGACCCGAGCCGAAGGCAGCGGCTTAACCCACTGAGCCACCCAGGCATCCCCCCCCCTTCTTTTTTAATTTTTCTATTTTTTAAGATTTATTTGAGGGTGCCTGGGTGGCTTAGTCATTAAGCAGCTGCCTTTGGCTCAGGTCATGATCCTGGGGTCCTGAGATTGAGGCCCACATTGGGCTCCCTGCTAGGTGGGAAGCCTGCTTCTCCCTCTTCCCCTGCTTGTGTTCCCTCTCTCCATGTTTCTGTCAAATAAATAAATAAAATCTTTAAAAAAGATTTATTTGATTTGAGAGAGTGAGCGGGGATGAGGGACAGAAGGAGAGGGGTACAGAGGGGCGCCTGGGTGGCTGGATGGGTTAAAGCCTCTGCTTTCAGCTCGGGTCATGATCCCCAGGGCACCGCATCGGGCTCTCTGCTCAGCGGGGAGCCCACTTTCCCTCTCTTTCTGCCTGCTTCTCTGCCTACTTGTGATCTCCGTCTGTCAAATAAATAAATAAAATCTTTAAAAAAAAAAGAAGGAGAGGGAGAGAGAATTTCTCAGGCCGGCTTCTGCTGAGAACCTCTTGTGGGGCTTGATCCCACAACGCAGAGATCATGACCTGAGCCAAAATCAGGAGTCAGGCACTTAACCGACTGAGCCACTCAGGCTCCCAGAAAGGTTTATTTCTACCAGTAGCCAATAAAGGATAAATCATTTTTAGTCTGAAGTTAACATGTGATGTTTCATATTTTGTAGTAAGCCATCAAATAACACCTAGGAGAGGGTTGGATGGGGGGAAGATGATAAAGTTTATTATATTCTACCTGCCGTAATCCTCAGAAATAGGACATCTGAATTAATTTTTAGTAATTAGAGATGCCTGGGTGGCTTGGTCAGTTGAGTGTCTGCCTTCAGCTTGGGTCACGATCCCAGGGTCCTGGGACCGAGTCCTGCACTGAGCTCCTTGCTTGGTGGGGAGCCTGCTTCTCCCTCTGTCTGCTGCCCCCTGTGCTTGTGTGCTTACTTGCTCTCTTGTTCTCTCTCAACAAATACATAAACAAAATCTTTTTTTTAAAAAAAGAAAAAAATTTAGTAATTAAACTTGTTATAAACTATGAAATAAAATGTTATTCAAAGCACTGTTGCCATATAATCTCACTACTAGTGTTCCTACTAAAGGACAATAATACTAATAGGAACATCTGTTCAGGTAAATTGGTCTGAGTCCAGGCAACATTAGGTCAGTTTGTGGTGGTATTTTTTTTTTTCATTTTCTCCTGTCTCCATTTTCTGCTGCTTTTCCACTTCTGGCATCTTTACAATTTCTAAAATTCTCCATGGGAAGTAGAAAGGTTTTGATAGTGATTTCCTTTTATTTATTTATTTATATTTTAATTTAATTTATTTTTAAGATTTTATTTATTTATTTGACAGACAGAAATCACAAGTAGGCAGAGAGGCAGGCACAGAGAGAGAGGGAGGCAGGGTCCCTGCCAAGCAGAGAACCGGATACAGGGCTCGATCCCAGGACCCTGGGATCATGACCTGAGCCGAAGGCAGAGGCTTTAACCCAGTGAGCCACCCAGGTACCCCGTGGTTTCCTTTTTTAAAAAAAAATTTATGCTATTACTACTAACACTGGATAACCAAATGCTAGACACTGAAATAGAAGTGATTTCAAAAAGCAACTCATTTAAGGGGCACCTGGGTGGCTCAGTTGTTGGGCATCTGTCTTTGGCTGGGGTGGTGGTCCCAGGGTTCCGGGATCAAGAGCCTAGCGTTGGGCTCCCTGCTCAGCAGGAAGCCTGCTTCTTCTCTCCCTATCTACCCTGGCTTGTGTTCCCTCTCTCTTGCTGTCTCTCTCTCTCTCTCTGTGTCAAATAAATAAATCTTTAAAAAAAAGTAACCCATTTAATCCTCCCAGCAGCCCTGTGAAAAATAGGTACTATTATTATTTCCTGTTTACGGTTGAGGAAACAGAAGTGTGAGCAAATATGTAAAAGTGCCCAAGGACAATTACCTAGGAAGTAGTGGAGCTTTGATGTAAACCCAGGCAGTTTGGCTGTAGAGTCCATGTTCTTAATGCTGCTGATGAGTTGACAGTAATTTGAATGGTTTCATTATCTTGGCAGTGTATTATTTTAAGTGCTGTTTTTAATTGTAGAGTGTGTGTGTTTATCCTTACAGGAATTTTAGGGGTCAGTAGAAGATTGGGCAAATTTCTGATTCACAGGTTTCCCAGCTGTAAAATAGGCACGATCCCACCTACCTTATGTTATTATTTTTTTAAAGATTTTATTTATTAGAGAGAGAGGGAGAGAAGGAGTGGGGGTCTGGGGTAGAGGAGAGGGAGAAGCAGACTCTTTGCTGAGCAGGGAGCCTGATGTGGAGCTCGATCTTTGGGACTCTGGGATCATATCCAAGCTGGAGGCAGATGCTTAACTGACTGAGCCACCCAGGCACCTCTGTCTGCTTTATGTTATTATGGGGATTATTTAACAGTATTTTTTCCGAGTGTTTTCTGTGTGCTGGACAGTATGCTGAGGGTTTTGCTAGAATGATAGGTCCCCAGATAACTGTAATAGTCTCAGTTTTTGAATACATTCCATGTGCCAGATACTTGATGTAATTAATATACTACCTTCTTATATGGTGTAGGGGATGTTATTTTTAAAAAATATTTTATTTATTTATTTGACACAGAGAGAGGGAACACAAGCAGGGGGAGTGGGTGAGGGAGAAGCAGGCTAAAAGTAGAGCAGGGAGCCCATTGTGGGGCTGGATCCCAGGACTCTGGAATCATGACCTAAGCGGAAGGCAGATGCTTAACGACTGAGCCACCCAGGTGCCCTGCTGTAGGGGATGTTATATACTTAGTTTACAGGTTGGAAAACTGAGGCCTAAAGAAACAAATGGCTGGAATAATTTGCTTCCTACCTCAGCGCCTTTGTATTTGCCGTTCCCTCTGCCTGGCTTGTTTCCTCATTTATTCAGGACACTTTTTTAAAGTAATTCGCCTTTCAGTGAAGTATTTTTTGGTCATTATGTAAAATAATATCCTTTGCCTTCAGCATGCACTTTCCTCCTTAACTCTGGTATTGTGAGACTCACTAGACTTTTTTTGCAAGCTGACCCTGAATTAAACTGATTTACTCTTTTTAAAAAAAGATGTTATTTGTTTATTTGTCAGAGAGAGACCGAATAGGGGAAGCAGTAGGCAGGGGAAGAAGCAGGCTACCCACTGAGTGAGGAGCCTAAGACGGAGCTTGATCCCAGGACCCTGAGATCATGACCTGAGCCAGCTGAGCCACCCAGGAGTCCCATACTGATTTACTCTTAATGCACCAAGGTGGGCATTCCCTGGAATAGAGAACTGCTGTGGCATGTGCTTGAGCCTGTTTAGGGGTGGGAGTCTTGTCTTGTCTTACAGTTTTTAGAAGACTTTTCCCATGAATTGCCTTCAATTCCGGGAGGAGCATGTGCACTCAGCTTAAGTTTCTAGGTTCTGTAAAGCCTTTTATCTCTTAGTAGAGGTCTGACTTCCAGCTTCTTACTGTCTTAACTTTCAGTCCCCTCATTTTGCCTAAAGATCTGTTAATTGAGGTTTTATAGTGTATTTGTAATGAGCATAGTGTGGAGGTAGATGTGTAGGGAGTAGGCCTCAGACAGGATTCTTAGCTTTGCCACTTAAAAATTACTAGAAAATGACATACATATAACATGTATATGCAAATATACATGTGTGTTTAAAAAACTGCCATGTATTGAAACTTCAATAATGATGCTTTAGTTAATATTTTTATAGCACATAAGTCATTATTTTATGATGTCCTGGAATGCATACCTCTTTGTTTCTGCTTCTTGAAAAATTTCTTGTAATGAATAATGTACTAGGAACACAGTAGTGATAATATTGTATGTGCTTTTGCATTTAAATGGTAGCTGATTTTGGAGAGAAAGAGACGAATTAGATCTTAGATACTTCATGCCTTCGGCTCAGGTCATGATCCCAGGGTCCTGGGATTGAGCCCCGCATCGGGCTTTCTGCTCAGCAGGGAGCCTGTTTCCCTTCCTCTCTCTCTCTGCCTGCCAGAGATATGTGATCTCTGTCTGTCAAATAAATAAACAAATAATCTTAAAAAAAAAGTTGCAGATCTTGGTACTTCAACCTTAAGCTGATGTTATGCAATCAGAGTTCAGTAGATAGAAGACGAGAAGATACATGTTAGGGATTCCTGTGCATAGAGTACATTGGCTTTTAGAGGGGGAGAATTTATAAAAAAGGTTCAGAGGGTGGGGGAGAAAACTTATTGTTGGATAGGAGAAAGACGTAGGACCATTGGTAGAGAGTGGTCAGGGAGATAGGAGAAAATCTAGGAAAATGTAGAATAAAATCCCAAAGCATCTACATTTGAAAAGAATCCAGGTGGCATGTTCTCTCCTCTGGGAAATGCTTTTAAATTACATGCAGTATAAAAACTAGTTCTGGCTGGGGCACCTGCGTGGCTCAGGTCCTGGGATTGAGCCACCCCCCCCCCTGCATTGGGCTCTCTGCTCAGCAGGGAGCCTGCTCCCCCCCTCCTTTCTGTCTGCCTCTCTGCCTCCTAGAGATCTCTGTCTGTCAAATAAATAAATAAAAACTCTTTAAAAAAACTAGTTCTGGTTATGTCAAGTTGAAATTATCTTTAAAAGCTGATGATAATCAGTGATTATCCTTATGTAGATTCTTTTCTTTGTGGCATCTCTTGGGAGTTGGGTTCTTCTTGCACACTGGATCCCAAGTTACCAAGAATGAGATTAAGCTGGAAAGTGGTCTAGGACAAAAGAGGGCATACCTGGTTTACTACTTTCTAAAAAGTCAACTAAAAATTCATTGGAATTATTTAGTATGAAACATTTATGTTAGTTTGGATAATCAAAGAACTGATTATACTTAAATATGTGAGTGGTATTAGTACACTGTAGTTTGATGTCCTCTGCAAAGGAGCTATGATAGTTATGATTGGATTCGTTAGAGTCATACTTTGAAAAGGAAAATCTTTTTTTCTTTCTTCCCTCTGTACTTATATGTGAAATAAAGTATATAGGTAACTTCAGTTTTCTTCAGGTTTTGTGGAAAAGTTATCTTGGGTAGAAATAATACTAGACAAAATTTTCTCACTTTTCTGCTTCTTGGGATAATATTATGAAGAGAAATTACTGTTACCAATCTGGAAAACTACCCATAATTCTAATGCTTTCTTCATACCAAAAATATTTATTTTTTAATTTTGGTAAATATAAAATTTTACCATTTTAAGTGTACCGCAAGTTCAGTGGCATTATTCATCATGCAAACATTACCACTATCCATCTCCAGCATTGTTTCGTCATCCCATAATGAAACTCTACCCATTAAACAATTTCCTGTCTCCCCTCTGCCCTCAAAAGAGTCCCTGATAAACCAGTGTTCTCCTTTGTGTCTATGATTTGACTGTTCTACGTACCTCATAAAAGACAAAGCATAGAATATATGTCCTTTTGGGAATGACTGACTTCACTTGACATGACGTTTTCATGGTTCATCTATTTTGTAGGATAGGCCAGAATTTCCTTCCCTTTTAAGGCTGAATAATATTCTGTTGTATGTATATAACACATTTTGTTCACTCATCCATGATGGACATTTGGGTTGCTTCCACTTTTTTGGCTATTGTGAAGAACGCTGCTATGAATATGGGTGTACTAATATCTTTTTGCGTCCCTACTTTCAATTTTTTGTGTATATACCCAGAAGTATAATTGCTCCACAGATACTTGAGTGTCTAGTATGTGGCAGGCACTGTACTAAGCATTGGAAATAAAGCAATGACCTGTCCCCTGCCCTCAAAGAATTTAATTTACTGGGGGCAAAAGGTATTAAATAAGCAGTTACAATTAAGTATGTTAAATGTCACAAAAGGGACGCCTGGGTGGCTCAGTTGGTTAAGCGGCTGCCTTTGGCTCAGGTCATGATCCCAGCGTCCTGGGATCGAGTCCCACATCGGGCTCCTTGCTCGGCAGGGAGCCTGCTTCTCCTTCTGCCTCTGCCTGCCACTCTGTCTGCCTGTGCTCGCTTCTGCTCTCTCTCTGACAAATAAATAAAATCTTAAAAAAAAAAAGTCACAAAAGGGCAAGTACAGAGTGCCATGTATATGTTTTATATGGTTGTAATATATATATTGTTAGTGAGAAGAATACAAAACAGTAAATGCTTTTTCATATTCCAGTATAATTCCCTGCAGCACCCTACTCCCTGCACCACTGCATGGAAATCTTTTCTGCTTTTTTTTTCACATTTAAAAAGTTAATGTCCTAGATTATGTTAACGAGGTTACTTTTGGAAAGCACTTGAGGATGGGACTGGTTTGTTGCTGGTGGTGCCAACTCTGTGAGGAGTGGGAAGAGGGGCTGGAGATGGAATCCAGTCACCATTGGCCAATGATTTAATCCATCATGCTTCTGTAATGAGGCCTCCATTAAGACACAAAAGACAGGGCACATGGGTGGCTCAGTGGGTTAAGCGGTTGCCTTGGGCTCAGGTCATGATCCCAGGGTTCTGAGATGGAGCCCCGCATCGGGCTCCCCGCCCAGCAGAGAACCTGCTTCTCCCTCTTCCTCTGCCTGCTGCTCTGCCTACTTGTGCTCTCTTTCCATCTCTCAAATAAATAAATAAATAAATAAAATCTTTTAAAAAAAAAAAACCCAAAAGACACAGAACACCAGAGAACTTTCAGGTTGGTGAACACCTGGAGATTTGGGGAGTGGTGAGCTCTGAGTAGGCAGGTAAATTTCATGTCCTTTCTCTGTACCTTGCTTTATTTTGTCTCTTCCATCTAGCTGTTCTGAGAATTATATTTTATAATAAACTGGTGAAGAGTTTCTCTGAGTTCTGTGAGCTGCTATAACAAGTTAATTGAACCCGAGGAGAGGGTTCTAGGAAGTTCTCACTTACAGCTCTTTAGTTAGAAGTACAGGTGACGACCTGAATTTGCAACTGTCCTCTGAAGTCCAGGGAGGCAGTCATGGGAATCTGCATTCTGTAGCTTATTGTCAGAAGCACAGGGTTTGCAACTGGTGGCAGAGGTGATGGTGGAGAGGGCAGTCTTGTAGGACTGAATGCTTAACCTGTGGAATCTGATGCTATCTTGAGGTACATAGTGTTAGAATTGAGTTAAATTGTAGGACACCGAGCTGGTGACTGGAGAATTAACTTGGTGCTCTTTGGGAAGAAAAACACATTGGAATTTGGTCTCAGAGCCAATTGATCTATACATATGTTTGTCTTTTTTAAAAAATTGAGTAATAGTTGATATAAAATATTACATTTGTTTTAGGTGTACAACATGATGGAGCTTTTGCCTTTTTTTGTGCCATGCCATGAACTACCTAATAATTTTCTTGCTGTACGTTTGTGTGTCTCTTCCCCCTGTTTAAGATTGGAGGCACTGCTTCTGTGAATAGTTCTGTGGTTTTGTTTTTCCCTAATTATGTCCTGCAGTGGGATAATGCTGTCAGTCAGCATGAACTTTTTAAAGCTCTAAGTAACTAAAGATTTATTATTTTCCAATAGGATTGTACCCACCTAACAGTGCCACTGTAGCTGTGATGTTTGTTAACTACACTATCCCTGCTTTGGAGATGTTATTTTAAGCGGTTTTTAAAACTTTTTTTAAACCTTTGACCACCCCCCTAGCCTAGGGGCAGTAGTTGCTCCCTGCCATTCTTAATCCCTAGGCATCCTTATTGTCCCCTGTTTGGGTTATCAATTCTTCTATTATCTGTGCAATCCATTCCCTGTATTTTTTTAAAGATTTTATTTGTTTATTATTTATTTGACAGAGATCACAAGTAGGCAGAGAGGCAGACAGAGAGAGTTGGGGGAAGCAGGCTCCCCGCTGAGCAGAGAGCCAGGCATGGGGCTCAATCCCAGGACCCTGGGATCATGACCTGAGCCGAAGGCAGAGGCTTTAACCCACTGAGCCACCCAGGCGCCCCGAGCAAGGTATTTTGAATTTGAATGTGACCGACAACACCTAAGTTTAACCTGAGGACCTTTTAATTATGAGTATGTAATAGTTTTCTGGTTAATCACTGGTAGTAATGGTTTTTAGTATTAAGTAGATAGATATCTAATTATTTTAAATTGGATCTATGTATTATTTTGTAATGTCTATGCACTTTGTGTTACTAGTTCATTTCAATATACAAGTAGCAGTTACTTAGGAAAGCTGCAGTAATCTATCCATCCTCTTGTCTAGCCCAGTAGTGCCAAGTTGCATTCAGTGGACAGTTTGTAGATGAGCCATGTTGAATTGTTTTTTAAACAGAGTATGAGAACCAGGGGGAAAAGCCCAGATTTTTTTCTTACTGCAGTGTAATCTTTTTAGCAATGAAACCTACAGTGAAATTAAATTTTTATTAGTTCAGCCTGTTTCTTGATAGTAATGCTTATTTTTAGTCATGAGCAGGGTGGGTAAAAAATAAGCTGTTAGACATTCTTTTCTTCTTTAAGATTTTATTTATTTTTTTGACAGAGACACAGCGAGAGAGGGAACAGAAGTAGGGGGAGTGAGAGAGGGAGAAGTAGGCATCCCACTGAGCAGGGAGCTATGGGCTGGATCCCAAGACCTGAGCTGAAGGCAGACGCTTAACAATTGAGCCACCCATGTGCCCCTACACATTATTTTTTAAAAAATTACATGATTGGTGAGGCGCCTGGGTGGCTCAGTGGATTAATCCTTTGCCTTCAGCTCAGGTTATGATCTCAGGGTCCTGGGATCGAGCCCTGCATCATGCTCTCTGCTTAGCGGGGAGACTGCTTCCCCAACCCCCTTCCTGCTTGTGATCTCTCTCTTTCTGTCAAATAAATGAATAAACTCTTCAAAAAAATCACATGATTAAAAAATAATTACCTGATTGCATTTATGGTTATGTCAGGTGGTAGTCCATTGACTAGTCCATAGATTCTCTCCTGAGATTTTGTCAGTGCCAAGGGATTGTGAAACCAGTGGAAAAAGATACCATTCTTTCTTTAGGATATCTGAGAATGTTCTGGACTATCTAACCTTCGAGTAATTAAAGATGCGCTGGCAACTTAAGAAAAAAAGATACTGATTGATTGATTGATTGATTGATTGATTGAGTGTGAGTAGGGGGAGGGATAATAGAAAAGGAAAGGGAAAGAATCTGAGGCAGACTCCACGCTGAGCACAGAGAGCCTGACATGGGGCTGGATCCCAAGACCCTGGGATCATGACCTGAGCCAAAGGCAGACCGTTAATTGACTGTGAGCCACCCAGGTGTCCCAACTTTGTTTTTTTTTTTTTTTTTTTACAGTAAGCTCTACACCCATTGTGGGGCTTGATCTCAAAACCCTTGAGATCAAGAGTTGCGTGCTCTATGGACTGAACCAGCCAGGTGCCCCTGCACTAGCAACTTTGTAGTGAAAGTTTTCAAGTCAGGGAAGAGAAGTTCGGGGTAAATGGAAATATAGAGTAGTTAATTTTTCAAACATTCTATAGATTGATTTACTTTAGTTAGGAACACAAGTTGTATTTATAAAAAAATAAAAAATATAAAAAATTTGTATTTACAGCTTTAGTTAAAATGATTATACATGTATCTGTGATACAATGTTTAAGTGTAGTGAATGGAGCCCTGCTCCTCTCTCAACACAATCATCTTGTTTTATTTTCAAGGTAGCTTTTACCACTGCTTGGTATTTTCTTTCTTTGTGGTCTCTTTCCCCTACTAGAATTTAAGCACCATGGGAGTGGGGATTTTGTGATTTAATGCTGTAACCTTGGTGGCTCTGACAGTACCTAGTGCCTAGTATGTATTCAAATATTTGTTGAATGAATAACTTATTAAGTAATTTATCTGGATACTTGGGGTGCCTGGCTGACTCAGTTGTTAGAGCCTGAGACTCTTGATCTCAGGGTCATGAGTTGAGCCCCACATTGGGTGTGGAGCCTACTTAAAAGATGATAGTAATTTATCTGGATACTGATGAATTATTTAGAAATAAATTCAGTTTTAGTTATGAATGTAAACTTAACGAACTTTTAGAAATCACTCAGGGTTTTTTGCTTTTTGTTTAAATCATTTTGAGAAGTGGAAAAAGTTTTGAGATCTGAGGGGTTTGGGCTTGTCAGTATTACTATAGAATACGAGAAGTTAGATGTAAGGCTAAAAAAGACCCTAGTCTCTAAAGTTCATTAAATAAATCTTGTGCTATATGTAACTATGTCTGAGCTAATTATCTGGATTATGACTATTAGCGTATTTTTTCTGATCATTTTTATCTCTACAAGTTAAGACAAGCTTTTACTCTTAAGCATCTGATTTGGTATATTTCCAAACTTACTTTCATTTGCAAGTTGCAGAAAAGAAATCTGAAGACAGTGAGAAAAGAATAGTTATAAACTGTATTGCTTTTTTGCCACAATCTTGTAGGAGGATTGGGGTAGGGGAAGTATGTTTGCTTGCACTATATTTTCCAGTGTTGAACACATTACCTAATATTAAATTCCAAATGTGCTGCTCATTATGTGTTAATCAAGTGTAACAGTAGTGATGATTCCAGCATAGTTTTAGTGCATTGTAGAGTTTACATAGCACTTTCACTTTGTCCTCATAATAATCCTTTAGGGGGATGGAAGTCTTGTGGTATTTAGGCAGTTACACAAAGGAGGAGTTAGCTTTTCAGAGGTGCCAAACACGGCTCAAGGTCACACAGCTAAATGTGGTAAAAAAACCTCTAGAACATGCATTTTTGTTTCCTGGTTCTGTGTTCCTTAGAACTATAGAATTTTAGATGAGGAAGAAGCTTTAATGACTCTTAATCTCATATATATAAATTATGAAATAATTTAACATTACAAAGCTAATGTGCCAGGACTGCAATTCAGCTCTCCGCAGACTGGTTCTGTATCGTTTCTAATTCCATGTCTCTGATCTTGGAAATGTATATGTTATTGAATGAATTGGCTGGCTGGTAACAAAGGTATTTCGGTTTCTTAATAGTTTAATGGCTCGTGTGTGTGCTTGTAATGGTTAAAGCTTCCTGAAATATTTGTATGTATTTTGAAGCATCTTGGGGAAGTAGAACATAAGCCTTAGAGCTGTGCAAATTTAAGTTGGAATCTTGTGACTCCTTTTCTCAACTGTGTGACCTTGTGGAAATTACCTGACTTCTTTGTTTTTTCATCTGTAAAATGGGCAGGATATCACCTACAGTAAAATAATTAAAGATGTGTCTTAATGTTAGTTTCTGACATGTGAAATGTGCTCCATAATGTTAATATTGTTTTACAAAATGTTACATATGAAACTCACTTTTTGCAGTACAGAAAGGAACAGGTAAGATGAAAACAAATTTTGGGGTACCTGGCTGGTTCAGTTGGGAGAGCATGTGATGCTTGATCTTGGGGTTGTGGGGTCAAGCTCCACGTTGGGAATAGAGATTACTTAAATAAAACTTAGAGAAAGCATTTATAGCAGATATGACCAAAGGTTTCATTTTACTTAGCATTTGTACAAATTGATGTAAAAAACTATTCTGATCTTAAATGTTAGTGGATTTGAAGGTTTTAATAATATTACTACCATTTATTGAGTCTTATTAAGTGCCAGACACTAAGCGAAATGCTTGACAGCTATCATTTTTAAACTTCAGGCAGTAGTAACCTTGCAAAGAATAGGTGAATATTCCCTATTTTACAAATAGCCCCAAATTGTAGAAATGTACCTTGTCTGTTATCAAGAGCCCTAAAATAAATGTTGATCTACTTGGATCTAATAATGAGGAAATCAAGAATAATTTAACATAAGATCTATGTACAGGAAGCAGTGTTAGTTATAGTGAAATATTGGGGTCGGTCTTAATGTCTAACAATAAGTAAGTAGGTTACGGTATATCATATCTGATGGAAATTCATGAAACCCTTAGTTATTAGTATGAATATTACAGAAATGGTAGAAGTGCATAAACTAATGAAAAATTATGCACTATTTCCATTCTGTGTTCATAGTTTTAACGATACTTATTTATTTTAGAGTTTAGAAAGAGGGAGTGGCGAGCAAGGAGAGTGGTGAGGGGAGAGGGAGAGAAACTGACTCCCCCGACTCAGGGTTTTGATCCCATGACCCTGAGATCATGACCTGAGTTGAAGTCAGGAGTCAGATCCTCAACCAACTGAGCCACCCAGGCGCCCCTATTTTGTGTTTCAAAAATATAAGCATTCATGCATACATATATAGACAAAGCCTGGGAAGAAAATGAAAATAAGTGATTTATTAGGTAATGGATGCTCTGTGATTGTTCTGAGTTTCTTAAATGTAATTTTGTGAAAACCAAGTCACACGCTTCCTGTGTAGTGTGCATTGAAGGTCATTGCCCTTAAAATATTCAGGGGGTTTGACCTAGATGACATGGTCCAATATATTGTATCTTAATACTTTGAGGGGACTTTAATACTATGAACTACTGGATTTTTACTTTATTCTTCGAGTGGACTCTCAGCACACGTTATCAGTCAACTATTGGATTTTACTGTAGAATTTTAGTGTTACTCCTCTTGTTCTTGAAAGTTACAGCCACAATAAGTAGACCTATATTATATAACCATTATTCCCTTAATGGATTTGCAAATCTTCAGCTTCTTGGTGACATAAAAGAAGCATGCTTTAAGTCCCAGATATATGTCCCAATGCAGTATTATGAGGGAAACCATCCACTGTAATCTTCTATGCCCATTGCTTTTTGTGTAACTTGTCAATCAGCAAAGCAAATACTTTACTGCCCTCTGCCTTTCAAATTACTTCATACATTTTATGGTTGATATATTTTACGGTATTTGTGTTCTTTTCTGTTTCATTGCTTCCATAAAAAAGACTTGTTGAGGTGTTAGTTTTGACTCCTCCTTTTCTATTCATCTGTGAGTACTATAAGACACAGTGCATCATTGATTATTGTATTTCTCACTTATGTATGGATTTTTTTTTAAAGATTTTATTTATTTTTTATTTGACAGAGATCACAAGTAGGCAGAGAGGCAGGCAGAGAGAGAGAGGAAAGGAAGCAGGCTCCCCGCTGAGCAGAGAGCCCGACGCCCCCAGACCCCAGGATCATGACCTGAGCTGAAGGCAGAGGCATTAACCCACTGAGCCACCCAGGCGCCCCTCACTTATATATGGATTTTAAAATAAGCTTGTTAGGGACGCCTGGGTGGCTCAGTTGGTTAAGCAGCTGCCTTTGGCTCAGGTCATGATCCCAGCGTCCTGGGATCGAGTCCCACATCGGGCTCCTTGCTTGGCAGGGAGCCTGCTTCTCCCTCTGCCTCTGTCTGCCACTCTGTCTGCCTGTGCTCACGCTCTCTCTCTCTCTTTCTAATAAATAAATAAAATCTTAAAAAAAAGTTAAAAAAAAAATAAAATTAGCTTGTTAGAGTTTGCCTGTGTAAATAATATGATGGTCTTGGTGGTTTGAAAACTTACCAGGATACTTTTTCAGTTGTTCCGAGTTGTGTTCCAGTTAAGGGTATTTTTATTTTGATATCTGTCCCCCCCACCGCATTTGTGTGCTCTTGTGCACACTCCTCTATCAGATTTGTTTGTTTCTTTTAAGATCTTATTTATTTGTCAGAGAAAACACAAGGGGAGCTGCAGGCAGAGGGAGAAGTAGGCTCCCTGCTGAGCAAGGAGCCTAGTGCAGGACTCCATCCCAGGACCCTGGGATCCTGACCTGAGCTGAAGGCAGATGTTTAACCCACTGAGCCACCCAGGTGTCCCTGATTTTTTTTTTTAATTTTTAAAGATTTATTTTTCCATTTGAGAGAGCAAGTGACTGCTAACTTGCCTGCATGAGTGTGTGTGTGTGGGGGGGCGGGCTGTGGAAGGGTGAAAGGTAGAGGGAGAGAATCTCCAAGCTGACTCCCCACTGAGCGTGGAGCCCAAAGTGGAGCTGCATCCCCCAGCCCAGGAGGTCATGACCTCAGCCAAAATCAGATGTTGGGTGTTCAACTGACTGAGCCACCCAGGCACTCTGTCTAGTTTCTTTTTTACCTTTTTAAAAAAATTTATTTATTTGACGGAGAGATCAGAAGTAGGCCAAGCAGCAGGCAGAGAGACAGGGGGAAGCAGGCTCCCCACTGAGCAGAGAGCTTGATATGGGGCTCGATTCCAGGACCCTGAGATCATGACCTGAGCCGGAGGCAGAGGCTTAACCCACTGAGCCACCCAGGTGCCCCTGATTTCTTTTTTAAGCTAATATTCAGGGAATATTTCTGCAGGTGAAACCATTGAGAATTCTCTGTATTCTTCGGAATGTTCGCTTTTCTTGTGTATTTTACACAGACATTGAAAGACTTAGATTCTGTAGCATGGTTTTCATGTCTTCAAAGGATTTTTAAAATGTTTAGCACAAACTACTTTGAAAGAAGGAATAACTGTATTATTACTTGTATAAAAATAATGATCCCTACCCATGATAAAAATTCACTACAGAAGGGGTATAATGTGAAAAATCCAGTCCCTCCATTCCCTGTTTCAGAAGTAACCATTGCTAATAGTTTCTTTGTATCCTTATAGAAAATTTGTAAGCATAAAAAAATTTATCATTGGGGCGCCTGGGTGGCTCAATGGGTTAAAGCCTCTGCCTTCGGCTCAGGTCATGATCCCAGTGTCCTGGGATCGAGCCCCACGGCGGGCTCTCTGCTGTGCAGGGAGCCTGCTTCCTCTATTTTCTCTCTGCCTGCCTCTCTGCCTATTTGTGATCTCTGTCAAATAAATAAATAAATAAAATATTTAAAAAAAAATATCATATTTAGGGGCGCCTGGGTGGCTCAGTGGGTTAAGCCTCTGCCTTTGGCTCGGGTCATGATCTCAGGGTCCTGGGATAGAGTCCTGTATAGGACTGTGCTCAGCAGGGGGCCTGCTTCCCCCTCCCTCCCGCTCTGCCTGCCTCTCTGCCTACTTGTGATCTCTCTCTCTCTGTTCAAATAAATAAGATCTTTTTAAAAATTGTATCATATTTATATGTATTGGTGTGTGAGATTCCTGGCTGGGTCAGTTGGTGGAGCATGCGACTCTTGATCTCAGGGGTGTGAGTTCGAGCCCCATACTGGATATAGAAATTATTTAAAAATAAAGTCTTAAAGAAAGCTTAGGGGTGCCTGGGTGGCTCAGTTAAGCATTCAACTTTTGATTTCTGGTTAGGTCATGATCTCAGGGTCGTGAGATTGAGCTCTGTGTTGGTCTCCATGCTCAGTGGGAACTCTGCTTGAGGTTTTCTCCACTCTCCCTCTGTCCCTCCACTCCACTCTCATGCATGTGTAAACACTCTCTCACTCTCTCTCTCTCTCTCAAATAAAGCTTTAGAAAAATTTTTTAAAAAGCTTACATGTATTGGTCTGTAATTTGTTCTTTCCACTTGACACATTTTATAATATTAGCACATATTTTAGCAGTATATACTTCATATTTATGAATCTAATTATCCCCCATAGCTTTTAAAAATGATTTTTTTCTGGGAATACATGTAATTTAATATTTTTTTTTCTTCCAGAATAAGTGGTATTGTATTATTTTTTATACTAAGTTGGCCTAGAGAGTTTCTGTTGGGTGGGAAGTTCATGGGGATGTGATTTAGGGCATACTTTGTCAGAAAAACTTCGTATAATGGTGTCTTTTCAGAGTGATGAATTGTATATAAGATGCAGTTTTTGTCCTTAAAGAGTTCACAGTCTTTTTTTAAAAAAATAGACTGTGTTTTTTGTCTTTTTAAAAAAAGATTTTATTTATTTGACAGAGATCACAAGCAGGCAGAGAGGAGGAAGCAGGTTCCCTGCTGAGCAGAGAGCCCTATGCGGGGCTCCATCCCAGGGGCTCCATCCCAGGACGCTGGGATCATGACCTGAGCTGAAGGCAGAGGCTTTAACCCACTGAGCCACCCAGGCAGGCGCCCCTTAAAGATTTTATTTATTTACTTGACAGAAACACAGCGAGAGAGGGAACACAAGCAGGGGGAATGGGAGTGGGAGAAGCAGGCTTCCCGCTGAGCAGGGAACCTGATGTGGGGCTCGACATGGGGCTCAATCTCAGGACCCTGGGATCACGACCTGAGCCAAAGGCAGACGCTTAACGACTGAGCCGCTCGGGCGCCCCAAGATTTCACAGTCTTAATACAAAAGGTAGCTAAGGAAACAAAAACATAAATACACGATCATTATTGTAATGATGGAAACTTGTGTAAAGTATAGGAATAGCGAGAGGTAGTGATTTTCTCGGAGTCTAAAGGGAGGGTGCCTTAGAGGGGGTGGGTAGTTATTGAGATTCAGTAGAAGTTTATCAGGCCAAACCAACCAATGTACTCCTCTCCTTCTTCCTTACACGTTGTAGTAGTATTCAACTGCTCTTAGTTCTCTTAACATACCAGGCTGTGTGATGCCTACATGTTTCTTTGCTTGAGCTTTCTAATGCCTGGAGTATTTATGCACACACTTGCCAGCATAACTGTATATATCCTTCCAGATTTAGATTGGAGTCACATGGAAACCATATCTAAGCTCCTCTTTCCCAGTTAAGAGTCACTTCTCTGTGCCCTGGGGCTTCCTATGCATATTTATGCCAGTGTACTTTCATTGTACTTAATAGTGTAATTGCCTGTGTGGCACCTTCACTGTGAGCTCATTTGAGGAGGATGACTGTGTTTTATTAATTTCCCCCAATATTATGAAAAATTTACAACATATATAATTCTAGAGTGATCACCCATATATCCATTACCTAGATTCTATCTTTAACATTTTGCTACACTTGCTTTGCCAAGTACCCATCCATCTAGCCATTGCTCCCTTCTATCCATTGTCATTGACCTTTTTTTTTTTTTGATACATTTCAGAGCAAGTTGCAGACATTAGTACCTTTATATCCCTAAAGATGTCAGCATTATGGTCATTAAATGGAGTTCATGTTTTATTCATCTTCATCCTTTTTTTAATTTTGAAAATTGTGCCTGTTATTTTTATCATCAGGGCTCTCAAAGTTCTAGTATAGAGGTGCCTGGTATTTGAATTGAAATCCTTTATTTTGTGCATTTAACTATAAATGTATTGCACTTGTAAGGAGTGATTCATTAAGGGCTGGAGTCAAGAGAATTTCATAGAACAGGGATAATTATTATTATTAGAATAATGTATTGTTTAAAGGCTGAACTAAGTATTAGGTTAATAGAAAAGGGTAGTTAGGCAGTGGATTTGGTGATAGGGTGGGGAGGAATAACTAGGTTGAAAGGGTATCAGAAACTAATGTTAGAAGCTAGGGTTTTTATTGGACTTTAAAGAATGGTTCTAGGTTGAGTAGAAGAGGGGGTGGTTATAGCTATAGGCTGGAGAAACTGTACGTGCCTCTTGTGGAATAATGAGACAAGAATTGTAATTGGAGCCATAGTTTCAATTTCATTAATAAAAACATTAGTTTTTGGTTGTTGCAGGATCTCCTCAGGATTGGGAAGTGGATTGATGGTGTTAAGATATGACAAGTGCTAAAAAAGGTTATCTTGTATTTTTCTTAAACTCATAGTTTTAAAAAAATAAACTTTATCTGATACTTGTTTTCAATTAAGTAAACTTTTGTCTTGGGTTATTCAGACTTTCTAGAAAGTAGCAGTTCCTGGTGTTTCTATAGAATATAGAAATTGGAAAGAGGAAGAAGATTCCAGTGGCAAATTGAAGTCCATATGGAATAAAGTTCTTGGAGATTTTCTGTCTTGGTTAACTTAAACTTGGGCAATATCTTCTAGAAAAGACCTATTTCCTTCTTGTGAAAAGAAGAGTGGTATGGTGACTACTGGTGGCTTAGACTCTGGGAATCTTCTTAAGGACATTTTGGGGAAATGAATTGAGCTGGTGAGCTGGGGTTTCTGGCATTTGAGTGAATAAAGTTCAGGTGATTAAGTGGCCCAAGGCAGAAAAGGGGAAGTGTGTTTGCTTCTGTTCCTAACTACTCTCGCATTCTCTGCCTCTAAAACTGGGTCATTCTGTATATTAGAGGTTGCAGATTCCAAGGCTTACAGCAGCTTTTCTTAAAGTGTGGTATGGTTCCAACTATGTAGGGGATTTATGGATAATACAGATATCTGAGACTTTCATACAGAGTACTGAAGAAGCCCTAGAAGTGGGTCCTGTGACATTGCATTTTAAAGATTTCATTTATTTATTTATTTATTTATCAGAGAGAGAGAGAGAGAGAGCGAGAGAGCGAGCGAGCACAGGCAGACAGAGCGGCAGGCAGAGGGAGAAGCAGGCTCCCCGCTGAGCAAGGCTCTGGGCGTGGGTCATGATCCCAGAGTCCTGGGATCATGATCCCAGAGTCCTGGGATCGAGTCCCACATCGGGCTCTTTGCTCATTGGGGAGCCTGCTTCTCCCTCTGCCTGCTGATCCCTCTGCTTGTGCCATTTCTCTCTTTGTGATAATTCATAAAAAAATCATTTTAGATGATTCTCATGCAATTGGAATTTAAGAGAACCACTCTTTTACACATAGACATTATTTATTTATTAAGTGATCAACTGTCAGTGTTATGCTGAAGCCACTGCTTCCCTTCAGAAAAGCACAGTTACAGGCAGCAAATGCCTCACTGCTTTATAATAAGATTGATGGTAAAATGCAGCTGTTGGGGATTTTCTGCTGTTCAGGATTTTGCTAGCGATCATTTTGTGTACACGATCATAAGGAAACAGTTGTTTTTAGTGCTTATATTGAACAAAATATATAAGATATTTAAGGGTGTTTTTCTATGTAATCATTTTAGATATTAAAATACAGAGGAAGGAAACTCAACACATCTTATATTTGAAATGGGTTGATTCAGAAGACTTTAAGAGCATAATCTCATTTATGTTCTGAAGAGATGGTATGTGGATTAGCCTAACAAGATAGCCATCTATTTGTGAAGCAAATAAGTAGAAGATAGGTTCAAGCCCAAATTTTTCCCTCACCTGTGTGACCTTGGGCAAAACTCTTTAACCTTTGAAAAAATATTCAGTGTTCGCCAGTGTTCAGTGAAAGTTGATGATGTGTTATAGAAACCATTTTATGACATTACTTAGGTATTTTGATAAGACTTCTGGTTTTACCGTGATGTAAGGGCATTTTTCTTTTTGGGTATGATACAGAAATAATGAGCTGAACAGGAAAAAACCCTTTGCAGACTTTTTAAAATGTGTACTTGGAGAGACAGAAAATGTGCAGATTACAAAAAATTTGTAAGGGAGGTAGGGGAGTGCATCAGAGAAGCATGGAGAGTAGTGAGCTAGCTCAAGAGGAGATGGCTGATCTCAAATCTCAAGTGCAAAAGATAGTATCTTTTGTATGTAGCAATGGGAGCAGTTAAAGAGGTGAGCAGACTGGAAGATAAAGACTTGGTGGACAAGGTTTAGTCAGACTAGGAGAGATTATAGGGGCTGTATGTAACAGCTATTGCATTGCACAGGGATGCCGTTTTAGCAGGAAGTGATCTGTCTTTGTGGAAGCAGTGGAGAGAATCTGTTTTATCAAGCTTGAAAGACTATCCTAGCACTTAAACAGCTTTTTTGAAGTTGGTAAGAAAGAGATCATCAGCTTGTTTGAAAAATGGGCAAATGACATGAATAGAGTGTTTATGGAAAAGACAGTAAGAATGGCTCTTAAATAAACATAAGGAAATTAGGGAAGTGCAGATTAAAACTACAAGTACCCCTCTTTAGCCAGACCTGTTTGGTTCCTGATTTTCATTAGCAAGAGCTCAGATAATGATGAACACTACATTACCCAAATCTTTCGGTTTATCAGTTTTGAATAACAGGATTTATTCAAAGTATTTTTGGTTTCTAAGTTTGTGAAGTGGAACCTCATTTTAAGGAGATTATCCTATGTCTTGAATTTTTCACAATAGCATATTGGCAAATAAAACTTTTTTTTAAACATTTATTTATTTGAGAAATTTAGAGGGTCTGTGGGTGAGTAGAGGGGAGGGGAAGAGAGGGAGGGAGAGGGAGAAGCCGACTGCACTGACCAAGGAGCCAACACAGGGCTCTATCTCATGACTCTGAGATCACAGCATAATTGAAACCAAGAGTAGGACACTTAGGTGCCCCCAAATTCAGAAGTCTTGACAATGCTGTTAGTGAATGTGCAGAAACAGACCCACACATCGGTTGCTGGTGGAAGTACAGATTGGTATAGCCTTTGTTTAGGGAGGCCAGTTTTGATATTATCTGTTAAAATTACAAATGCTTATGGCCTTTGGCTAAAATCTTTGTGTCCATTGGTATGAGGGACAGCTTATGTGTTAATTGATTAAAATGACCAGAGCAACATTGAATTAAATATTTTTCAACTGGCTAAAGCATAGTTTTGGGGTTCCAGTGTAGATGTTAGAGAAATTAATTAGAAGGAAGCATTTGACTGGTAGTGGGGGACAGCACTGATGGACACAGATTTAAAAATTCTTATTAAGATAATTTACATAAAGTCCAGTTCACTCTTCTTTTAGTATACAGTTCTGAGAGTTTTGGCATATGTGTATAGCTGTGTTAACATCTTCACAATCAAAATATATTACAATTCTAGTACCTCCACTCCCAGATCTCCCCAGTAATCTTGGTGTAATCAGTCTTTCTTCCCAGCCTGAGCCTCTGGCAACCACTGATCTGTTTTATGTCTGTAGATTTTTGGTTTTTTATTTTCCTTTGCCTTTTCTAGACTGTCATATAAATGGAATCCTACAATAAGTAGCTTATTGAGCCTGGCTCCTTTTCGCTTAGTATAATGCATTTGAGATTCAGCTGAGTCATGTGTATCAAAAGTTTGTTCCTTTTTATTATTGGGTAGTATTCCATTGTATGGGTGTAATGTAATTTGCTTATCCATTCACCAGTTGAAGGATATTTGGATTGTTTTTTACCTTTTAGTGACCATAAGTAAAGCCACCTAGAAGTTTTATACTTTTAGGTTTTTACATTGAGTCTAGCATTCATTTTGAGTTAATTTTTGGATTTGTTACGGGGTGTGGATTAACCTTTTTTGGCACATGGGTATCCAGCCATTTGAAAAGGACTGTCTTTCTTCATTGAGATGCCTTGGTACTTTTTTTTTTTTTTGCGCCTTGGTACTTTTGTCAAAAACCAAGTGACCATGTATATGTGCATCTATTTCAGGTTTCTAGTTCTGTAGGTTTGTCTTGATCACTGTTTGTACTGTCTTGATTTCTGTAGCTTTATAGTAAGCTTGTGATATAGTGTAGGTTCTCTAAATTTGTTCTGTTTCGGAATTGTTTTGGCAGTTGTAATTTTTTTGCCTTTTCACCTAAGAATCATTTGTTGCTTTTGAAGGGGGAAAAAAAACCTTGTTAGGATTCTTAAAAGATATTTTATTTATTTATTTGAGAGAGAGAGAGAGAGAGCACGCACCCGAGCGTGAGTGCATGTGCAGGCAGCAGGCTGGGAGAGGGAAAGAATCTTAAGTAGGCACTGTGCTGAACATGGAACCTGATAAGGAGTTCCTGTCCCATGCACAACCCTGTGATCACAACCTTAGCTGAAACCAAGAGTTGGATGCTCAACCAACAGAGCTACCTAGGTACTCCAGACCTTGCTAGGAATTTGGTTAGACATTTTTAAGTTTTATTTTGTTATAATACTAGATTTATAAGAAGTTGCCAAACAGGAGAGAAGTTTCCATGTATTCTTCATTCAGTTTCATCCAATGAAAACATCTTGTATAATAACTGTAGTACATCAAGACCAAGAAATTGGCATTGGTGTAATCCACACGAGTTTATTTAGATTTCTGTAGTTATATGTGCACTCATTTATGTGACTGTGTTTGTGTTTATGACTGTCCCATTTTTAAAAAAGGTTTTACTCATTTTAGAGAGAGAGATAGCACAGAGCAGAGGGGAGAGGGAGAAGCAGACTTCCTTGCTTGCACAGGGATCCTGACTCGGGGCTGACCCCAGGACTTGGAGATCATGACCTGAGCTGAAGGCAGATGCTTCCACCCAGGCGCCCCAATTCTATCCAGTTTTATCACAGGTGTACATGGGTGTAACGACCACCATGAAGATACAGAACTGTTCTGTCATCACAAAGATCCCTCATTCTACTTATTTATAGTTGTATTCATCACCTTCCTTCACCTTTCTCAATTCTGTCCCTAATCCCTGGCAACCATGATTTGTTCTCTGTAATTGTGTCATTCTGGAGGCTCTTATATAAATGGTGATCATACAGTATATAACCTGTTGAAATTAGCCTTTCTTCACTCAACATAATTGTCTTGAGATCCATCCAAGTTGTTGCATTCCATCAGTTAATTCCTTTATATTGCTGAGTCATATTCCACAGTATGGATGTACTAGTTTGTTTTAACCACCGACTCATTGAAGGGTATTTGAATTAGTGTTTTTATTAGTTTGTATTACTTTGCTAGGGTTCTCATTAAAAAGTACCAGGAAAGGTGCCTGGGTGGCTCCGTGGGTTAAAGCCTCTGCCTTCAGCTCAGGTCATGATTCCAGGGTCCTGGGATCGGGGCCCCGAATCGGGCTCTCTGCTCAGCGGGGAGCCTGCTTCCTCCTCTCTCTCTTCCTACCTCTCTGCCTACTTGTGATCTCTGTCTGTCAAATAAATAAATAAAATCTTAAAAAAAATAAAAAGTACCAGAAAGTAGGTGGCTTAAATGACCAATCTATTGTTTCACGCTTCTGGAGGCTAGATATCCCAGATTGTGGTGTCAGCAAAGTTGGTTCTGAAGGCTGTGGGAGAGAGTCTGCCAAGCTTCTGGTAGTTTACTGACAATCTTTGGTGTTCTTTGGTTTATAAAAGTGTCACTTTGGTCTCTGCCTCCATCTTCACCTGATCTCACTTGTGTGCATGTCTCTCCAAATCCCCACTCTGCCATTTTTAAAAGATTTTTTTTTTTTGTTTTTAAGTAATGTACACCCAATGTGGGGCTGAAACCCAGAACTTCAAGATCAAGAGTTGTGTGATCCACCCACTGAGTCAGCCGGGGGCCCCCAAATTTCCCTTTTTTATAAGCACACCAGTCTTACAGGATTAGGGCCCACACTAAAATCCTCGTTTTAACTTGATAATTTCTGTAAAGACCTTAACTAACTCCAGATAAGGTCACATTCCAAGGTATGGGGGATTAGGATTTCAAAATATACATTTTGGGGGGGACACAGTTCAACCTAGAACAAAATCGTTTCCTATTTCTGGCCATCACAAGTGAAACTGCTGTGAACATTTGCATTCATATTTTTGTGTGGATGTAGATTTCCATTTCTCTGTGATAAATGCTTGGAATAAGTGCTGGTTCTTAAGGTAAATGTATATATGGTTTTCTAGTTCTAAAAATTTTTACATATAACAATACAATTTACATATAACATTGTGTAAGTATAAGGTATACAGTGTGTTGATGATACATTTATATATTGCAATATGATTACCACCATAGCTTTTAGATAACATTTCTGTCTGGTCACATAAGGATAATTTCTTGGGGCACATGGGTGGTTCAGTCAGTTAAATGTCTGACTTTGGCTCAGGTCATGATCTCAGGATCCTGGGATAGAGCCTTGCTCAGCAGGGAGTCTGCTTCTTCCTTTCCCTCTGCCTCACACCCCAGCTCCCACAGCACACACTTTCTCTCTCTCAAATAAAAATAAATAAAATCTTTAAAAAAGCTCATTTATTTTTTGTGGCAAGCATGTATGGCTTTTAGGAGTAGCTTCTAAACTTTTTACCAGAGTGGCTGTGTCATTTTATAATTTCACCCAGCAGTATATGAATATCAGTTTCTTTGCATCTTTGCTGTTATTTGGTTTTGTCACTACTTTTTATCTTGGCCATTCTGATAGGAATAGTGATATCTCATTGTTCTTCAGCTCAATTTTAGCATGCGGTTTTTTTTTGTTTTTGTTTTTTAAAGATTTTATTTGATAGATCACAAGTAGGCAGAGAAGCAGGCAGAGAGAGGGGGGAAGCAGGCTCCCTGCTGAGCAGAGAGCCAGATGTGGGGCTCGATCCCAGGACCCTGAGATCATGACCTGAGCCGAAGGCAGAGGCTTAAACACACTGAGCCACCCAGATGCCCCTAGCATGCGTTTTTTTAAAAAAAAAAAATTTAGCATGTGTTATTAAAGGTTTTTTTTTAATAGCTACCGTTTTTCTTACACTTAAACTCTTGATTTTTTTAAAAGATTTTATTTATTTGTCAGAGAGAGGGAGGGAGAGCGAGCGAGCGAGCACAGGCAGAGTGGCAGGCAGAGGCAGAGGGAGAACCACTGCCATGGTGGGACTCCATGGTGGGACTCCATTGCAGGACGCTGGGATCATGACCTGAGCCGAAGGCAGCCGCTTAACCAACTTAGCCACCCAGGCATCCCTAAACTCTTAATTTTTAATACCATTAACACGATTACTTATTTGCTGTCCAACAGTAAAAAGAAAATAGCTTCAGAAGAGCAGAATCAGTATTAAAACAAACAAAAAAACTATTAAGTCTGAATTTTCTTTATGTTTCTTTTTGTCTTTGGAATTCATCTCACTAAGGATGTTGTGTTTTGCAGTCTTACTGTAAGTGTTTTCTCTGCATATGCATTTGATATACATGATTAGGTTTATTTTTCTAAATTTTTTTCAACTTCAGGAATTTCAGAAATTCAGGCTCATGTCTTAGGTAATTGATTTTCCTAATTCAAAAGTTAAAATTCCAAATAAAAGTTAAAATTCGATATAGAAAGGTATGCATAGAAGTCTGCAGAGACTCCTGCCTTTGCTATTCTTTCTTTCATCCCCTCCCTCTTATAGGCAACTTAAAAAATGTTTCTTGTCAATCCTTCCAGTATTTCTTTTTTTTTTTTAAAGATTTTTTATTTATTTATCTGACAGAGATCACAAGTAGGCAGAGGGGCAGGCAGAGAGAGAGGGGGAAGCAGGCTCCCCGCAGAGCAGAGAGCCCGATGTGGGGCTCGATCCCAGGACTCTGAGATCATGTCCCGAGCCGAAGGCAGCGGCTTAATCCACTGAGCCACCCAGGCGCCCCCCCAGTATTTCTTTTTGTGCAAATACATCCATGTATATTTTTATTTTACTGTTCTTTCTTGAAAGTAGTATACTGGCAAAAACAATTTGTTACAGACATTGATATTAAGTTCCAGACCTAACAGAAGAGGTTGAGTTGTGTTCATGATGTTTTCCATGGTGTGAGAGTTCAATCTGCCATAGTTGACCTGAACCATTTCTTGATCTATCTGCAACTTGCGATCAATGTGAATTAGTGAGATAGGCTCACTAGTACTTATGCTGATGATTTTTACATCATTGGAGAAATCTGCTTTTTACTGTGTAATTTTAGACAGAAAAAGAGACAGGTGAAATATAGTTGAATACCTAGTAAGTTGTCACTGCTAGCCAAAGCAGGTAATGTAATAACAGGACTAACCTGTGTGTTGGCAGGGTTCGGGGGGGGCACTGGTGGTGGCAGGGGCATAATGAAGTAAAACTTTTTTTTTTAAGATTTTATTTATTTATTTGACAGACAAGAGATCATGAGTAGGCAGAGAGGCAGGCAGAGAGGGAGAGAGGAGGAAGCAAGCTCACCGTGGAGCAGAGAGCCCGATGCAGGGCTTGATCCTAGGACCCTGAGATCTTGACCTGAGCCGAAGGCAGAGGCTTTAACCCACTGAGCCACCCAGATGCCTCAATGAAGTAAAACTTTAAAGTAAAATGACACGAGTGGAATATTTGGCAAACATGAGCAGAATGATTTGCAAGAAGCAGTTGAAGAAGAAATCTTTTTCTTGTTTGGAGTTTATTAATCAGTAAGGTTGACCATAATCGCTGATGGTAGAGAGAGATGGCTTTTCATGATGAAAAGAGCATTTTGAGCCCCTTGCCAAAGTAATAATCATAGAATAAAATGGGAGATTCTTGTGTATGAAGAATCTCCTTATGCATGTTGTTCTCAGATTTTTGCTGAATTATTTGGCAGAAACTTTTGTGAAGTGGATCATTACAACACATGTTTTTCTGTAGAAAGAATTTTCTAATTCGAGTTTCTTTTCTAATGACTTAGCGGATAAAATCATTAGTACAACAAATTATGTCTTAAAAGTAAGGTCACAGTAACTATAAACCTCTTCAATTTAAGATAGTAGTTTTGAGTTCTCTGCAATATTGTATACTTTCAAGGGTACCTAATACAGCATTAGTTCTAGGATATATTTTCCTTTAATAGCATATCATTATTAATACTAAATGTGTGCTGAATCATTATTTTGCTTCCTTTTTTAGCATTTAGATAATCCTTTGGGGGGATGTTTTTCAGGATGCTTTAATATATTTGTGGTGGTTTAGAAATAAGGTAGTTTTTTGGTCTCAGTTGCTCTAGGACTTTAAAAAAATTCCCATCATCTTAGAGCTCAAATTGAGAATTGGTCTTCTCTCTCTCTCTCTCTCTCTCTTTCATCATTGGATGGCATACCAAGGTGGATGAAATACACTCATGGGTGTATAAAGGCACTAAAAATGGAATAGGTTACCTCCTACACTGTTGGTGGGAATGCAAGCTGGTGCAGCCACTCTGGAAAACAGCATGGAGGTTCCTCAAAAAGTTGAAAATGGAGCTGCCCTACAACCCAGCAATCGCACTACTGGGTATTTACCCTAAAGATACAACTGTAGTGATCCAAAGGGGCACGTGCACCCGGATGTTTATAGCAGCAATGTCCACAATAGTGAAACTATGGAAAGAACCTAGATGTCCATCAACAGATGAATGGATAAAGATGTGGTATATAATATACAATGGAATACTATGCAGCCATCAAAAGAAACGAAATCTTACCATTGATGACGATGTGGATGGAACTAGAGGGTGTTATGCTTAGCGAAATAAGTCAGTCAGAGAAAGACAATTATCATATGATCTCCCTGATATGAGGAAGTTGAGAGGCAATGTGGGGGGTTTGGGGGGATAGGAAAGGAATAAATGAAACAAGATGGGATCGGGAGGGAGACAAACCACAAGAGACTCTTAATCTCACAAAACAAACTGAGGGATGCTGGGGGTAGAGGGGTAGGGAGAGGGTGGTTGGGTTATGGACATTGGGGAAGGTATGTGCTATGATGAGTGCTGTGAAGTGTAAACCTGGAGATTCACAGACCTGTACCCCTGGGGCTAATAATGCATTATACGTAAATAAAAAAATGAAAAAAAATGGAATAGGTTACAGGGCAAAATGTGGGGGCCCCTTGTAACATCTAGTATCAGTAATCTGTATACGTTTTAACATTTTGATATCTCTTATTACTGGATCATCTTTATGGTTTACACTAATGATAAGCTCCCTCTCCCGAATTTAATGGAACCACATGCTATATTTTAGGGATCAGTATAACTTGCATGTTAGTTAGCTTTTGACTGACTGCAGCTTGCTTGATTGCTGCTGGAAGGTTCTTGTTGCTTTTTTTTACAGCTTTACGGTATGTGCTGTTCTCTTGTGGGAAACTATGAAACTTAACCGTCAAAAATTTTTTTAAAGATTTTTTTTTATTTGACAGAGATCACAAGTAGGCAGAGAGGCAGGCAGAGAGAGAGAGGAGGAGGAAGCAGGCTCCCTGCAGAGCAGAGAGCCCGATGCAGGGATCCATCCCAGGACCCTGGGATCATGACTTGAGCGGAAGGCAGAGGCTTTAGCCCACTGAGCCACCCAGGGGCCCCTATACCATCAAATTTTTGACAAGGGAGAGAAATGTTATCAAATGGGTTTCAATGATTGTTTTCATACCATGTGGTGAGTAAATTTGAAAATGTAGCTGGGACTAGCTTATTACATTGTTCAACCAAGTGCTTCCCCCCCCCCCCACCAAAGCTAGGTATTTCTTTGGATCCTTTGCCATGAAGTTACACAAGCTTTGGTTAATTTTTTTAAAAAAGATTTTATTTATTTATTTGACAGACAGAGATCACAAGTAGGCAGAGAGGCAGGCGAGGAGGTGGGGGGGGGGAAACGACAGACTCCCTGCTGAGCAGAGAGCCTGATGCAGGGCTCAATCCCAGGACCCTCGGATCACGACCTGAGCCGAAGGCAGAGGCTTAACCCACTGAGCCACCCAGGTGCCCCGGTTCATTTTTATCATATTAAATAAGTAACAAAATCTGTTTGCTAAAACAAAGTACTTTGAGTGTAGATATCAAATGTTAGTGTCTTATTTATAAAACTGTATTTCAGGGGCACTGGGTGGCTCACTTGTTTAAGTGTCCAACTTTTGCTTTCAGCTCATGTCATGATCTCAGGGTTGTGAGCTCTGGTCTTGTGTAGGGTTCCATGTCCAGGGTGGAGCCTGCTTCAGATTCTCTCTCTCCCTCTCCATCTGCTGCCCCTCCCTCTAAAAGAAAATTATGTTTCAAAAGATAACAATAGTTAAGGTCTATAATATGCTTGCTCAGTAGAAAGGTGTTTTCAAATGTTTGATAATTTATGAAATCTTGTGAGTTTGTATGATAAAGGAGTTGCTTACTTGATAAAAGGAGGTTGAAATATTTTATTGTAAAAAAAATCATGAAATTTGCCATATTAACCTTTTTTCTGGGAGCAATAGATAGACTGATGAGGTGGGGAG
This sequence comes from Taxidea taxus jeffersonii, assembly GCA_003697995.1. Classification (NCBI taxonomy): domain Eukaryota; kingdom Metazoa; phylum Chordata; class Mammalia; order Carnivora; family Mustelidae; genus Taxidea; species Taxidea taxus. The sequence continues at coordinate 95,339 of ML100230.1, forward strand.
AAGGGCAGAAGGAGAGAGCGAATCTTAAGTAGGTTACATGCCCAGCGTGGAGCCTGAAATGGGGCTCAATCTTAACGACCTTGAGATCATGACCTGAGCCAAAATCAAGAGTCCAGTGCTTAACTAACTTAGCCATCCAAGTGCCCCCCCATCTTAACCATTTTTTTAAAAGATTTTATTTATTTATTTGTTAGAGAGAGAGAGAGCGAGCACAGGCAGACAGAGTGGTAGGCAGAGGCAGAGGGAGAAGCAGGCTCCCTGCCGAGCAAGGAGCCCGATGTGGGACTCCATCCCAGGATGCTGCAATCATGACCTGAACGGAAGGCAGCTGCTTAACCAACTGAGCCACCTAGGTGTCCCAATCTTAACCATTTTTAAGTGGACATTCAGCAGTTACATTGACACTCTTGTGTAACATGTCCAGAACTTTTCATCTTGAAAATCTGAAACTTGGGGTTCCTGGGTGGCTCAGTTGGTAAGCATCTGTGGCTCAGGTCATGATCCCAGGGTACTGGGATCAGGTCCCACATCGGGCTCCCTGCTTGTTGGGAAGTTTTCTTCCTCTCTCTCTGCCTTCTGCTCTACTTGTGCTCTCTGTCTGTCAAATAAATAAATAAAATCTTTAAAAAAAAAAAAAAAATCTGAAACTCTGTACCCATTAAACAACGCCCCCTTTCCCACTCTTTTCCATCTCCTGGTAACCACTATTCTACTTTCTGTTTCTATGAATTTAGCAACTTTAGGTACCTCCTGTCAGTGGAGTCATACAGTATTTGTCTTTTTGTGACTGACTGGCTTATTTTATGTAACATAATGTCTTAGAGGTTCATGCTACAGAGGTTCATGCTGCACGTTGTAGCATGTGACAGGATTTCCTCCTTTGTTAAGGATGAATAATATTCCATTGTAGGTATACATCTTATTTTGTTTATCCATTCAGCTGTTGATGGACATGTGGGCTGCTTCCACCTCTTAGCTATTGTGAACAGTGCTGCTATGAATGTGGGTATACAAATATATCTTGAATCAGCTTTCAGTTTTAGATACGTACATGGAAGTGGGGATTGTTGGATCATATGGTAGTTCCATTTAAAAATTTTGGGGGAACCTCCATACTGTTTTGCATAGCAGATGCACAGTTTTGCAATCCTACCAACAGTGCACAGGGGTTCAGTTTTTACACATCTTTGCAGACACTTGTGTATATTTTGATTCTAGCCATCTCAGAGGGTATGAGGTGGTATTTCATTGTGGTTTTGGTGTGATTTTGATTCAAGTCCTTTATCCATTTAAAAAATTTTTTTTATTTTTATATAAACATATAATGTAACCCCACCCCCTCTCCCAACACCCCCTCCACCCCCCTCAGTTTGTTTTATGACATTAAGAGTCTCTTATGGTTTGTCTCCCTCCCGATCCCATCTTGTTTCATTTATTCTTTTCCTACCCCCTTAACCCCCACCCAAGTTGCATCTCCACTTCCTCATATTAGGGAGATCATATGATAGTTGTCTTTCTCCAATTGACTTATTTCGCTAAGCATAATACCCTCTAGTTCCATCCACGTCGTCACAAATGGCAAGATTTCATTTCTTTTGATGGCTGCATAGTATTCCATTGTATATTTATACCACATCTTCTTTATCCATTCATCTGTTGATGGACATCTTGGTCCTTTATCCATTTTTAAATTTATGTTATTTGGCTTTTTGTTGTTGAGTTGTAGGAATTCTTTACATATTCTGGATATTAACCTCTTATTAGATACACGATTTGCAAATATTTTCTCACATTCTGTAGTTTGCCTTTTCACTCTGTTGTGTCTTTTGATATGTAAAATTTTTGATGTAGTCTCTTTTGTCTGTTTTTGCTTTTATTACCTGTTTTGGTGTCATATCCAAGAAATCATTGCGGAGTCCAGTGTTAGAAAGCTTTTCCTCTAACGTTTTCTTGTAGGACCTTTATAGTTTTAGTCTTATAACCCATTTTTAAAAAATTTATTTGAGAGAGAGATCACAAGTAGGCAGAGAGATGAGGAAGCAGGCTCCCTGCTGAGCAGAGAGCCCGATGTGGGGCTCGATCCCAGGACCCTGAGATCATGATCTAAAGCTGAAGGCAGAGGCTTTAACCCATTGAGCCACCCAGGTGCCCCTCTTTAACCTATTTTAATTAATTTTTTATATGGTGTGAGATAATGGTTTATCTTCATATTTTCATGTGGATATCCAGTTTTCCTAGTACCAGTTTTTGAAGAAACTGTCCTTTCCTTGAGTGGTCTTGGCAGTCTTGTCAAAAATAATTTGAATGTGTATGTAAGGTTTTATTTCTGCCCTCGCCATTCTGTTCTGTTGGTTTGTATGTCTTTATGCCAGTGGCACACTGTTTTAATTATTGTAGTTTTGTGATATGTTTTGAAATCAGGAATTGTGATGCCTCCAACTTCGTTTCTTCTTTTTTTCCCCCAAATTGTTTGGGTCATCTGTAGTACCTTGAGTTTTATGATGAATTTTTCTGTTTCTGCAAAAAAATGTTCTTGAGATTTTGATAGGGATTGAATTGAATCCGTAAATTGTTTTGGGTAGTATGGACATCTTTTTTTTTTTTTTTAAGATTTTATTTATTTATTTGACAGAGAGAGATCACAAGTAGGCGGAGAGGCAAGCAGAGAGAGAGGAAGGGAAGCAGGCTCTCTGCTGAGCAGAGAGCCCGATGCGGGGCTCGATCTCAGTACCCTGGGATCATGACCCGAGCTGAAGGCAGAGGCTTTAACCCACTGAGCCACCCAGGTGCCCCTGGACATCTTAATAACAGCCATCCAATCAATTTACATAAGGTATCTTTAGACTTATTTGTGTCTTCTTTCTTTTTTTCCTCTTTTATTTTTAAGTAATCTCTACATCCAGTATGGGGCTCAAACTCACAAACCCGAGACCCAAGAGTTGCATGCTCCACTGACTGAGCCAGCCAGGCACCCCAAGTGTCTTCTTTAATTTCATCCAGCAGCGTTTTGTAATTTTCAGTGTATTGGTCTTCTACCTCCCTTGGTTAGGTTTATTCCTAAGAATTTTTTTTCTTTTGGTGTTATTGTAAATAGAATTATTTTCTTAGTTTCCTTTTGGATTGTTCATTGTCAGTGCTCGCTTTGGCAGCATGTATACTAAAATTGGATTGTTCATTGTTAGTGTATAGAAGCACAACTGATTTTTCTGTGTTGACTATGTATCTGCAACTTGCTGAATTTATTCTAATGGGTTTTTTGGTGTGTGTGTGAATGTGAAATTTTTAGGGTTTTATACACATATAAGTTCATATCATCTGCAAACAGGTAATTTTACTTCCTCTTTTTTATTTCTTTTCCTTGCTTAACTGTTTTAGGTAGGACTCCTAATACTATGTTGAATAGAAGTGAGAGCAGGCATTCTTGCTTTATTTCTGATCTTAAAAGGGAAACTTTTCAGTTTTTTACCATTCATATAGTGTTAGCTGTGGGCTTTTCCCAAGTGGCCTTTGTTATGTTGAGGTACTTTCCTGCTATTCCTACTTTGTTTAGTGTTTTTATCATGAAAAGGTACTGAATTTCATCAAATGCTTTTTCTGCACCAATTGAGATGATTATGAAATTTTTTGTCTTTCATTCTCTTAATATAGTGCATTGGTTAATTTTGGTGCATTGCCCCAGCTTTGCATCCTGGAAATAAATCCGACTTGGTCATGGTGTATAATACTTATAATGTGCTGTTGAATTTGGTTTGCTAGTATTTTTTGGAGGATTTCTGTATTGGTGTTCATCAGGGATGTTGGTCTGAGGTTTTTCGTGGTGTCTATCTGGCTTAAATTTACCTTTTAAAAAGTCATTTACATGTTTTACTCTAGGAAGGCTAAGGGTTAGGATTTAAATAAATTTAGAGTACAATACATATGACTTTTCTGTCATTGTCTTTGTGTAGAATTACCAATGAAGAACCAACCTCTTAGATCTGCAATAAGAAATGGGAAGTATCTTTGGGCACCTGGGTGGCTCGTGGGTTAAGCCTCTGCCTTGGGCTCAGGTCATGATCCCGGGGTCCTGGGATTGAGCCCCACATCGGGCTCTCTGCTCAGCAGGGAGCCTGCTTCCTCCTCTCTTTGCCTACTTGTGATCTCTCTCTCTGTCAAATAAATAAATAAAATCTTAAAAAAAAAAGAAATGGAAAGTATCCATACTGCTTTTATAAACTTCACTGTGAAAGCATATTGGATTTCCAAACTTCAATATGAATATAATTCAAGCTCATGAATTGTATACTGTGCCTGTTAGTAGAAGGGTTAGCAGTTTGTATCAAGTGGATACTAATGCTAGGTATTTTAATAGGGTGTTATCTGATGAGAAATGGAAGGTACAAAAAATACTAAGTATGTAGCATGTATGTTGTGATTTGTTGTTATACTAAAATGACAAAAATTTTGTGCTTACTAGTAGTAACTGCAATTCTAGATTTTAATAAATCTTTTAAAGATTTTATTTATTTGAGAGAAAGGGAGAGGAAGAGAGGGGGAGGGAGAGTGAGAGAGTACAAGTAGGGACTGGAACAGAGGGACAAGCTCCCTACTGAGCGGGGAGCCAGACATGGGACTCACAGGGGGCTGGATCCCAGGATGCTGGGATCATGACCTGAGCCAAAGGCAGACGCTTAATCACTGAGGCACCCAGGTGCCCCGTAATTCTAAATTTTATATTAAAATTTCCCATTATCCTCCATAAAGTGGTTTAGCTTGTTTATACTTCATTTTTACTATTGTTTATTGTTATTATCTTAGTTTTTTTGTTGTTATTATCTTAGTTACAATTTTATCTCCACCTTCCTGTGAATTAATATTAAAGACACAGTATTTCATTTAGATACTTTTTTGTACACCTTGAATAAAAATAAATGTGAAATTTTCATGTAATCAGTCCTAGAATACGTGAAATAAAAATTTGGATTTCCCTTGAAATTCAGGCAGGATTAACTTGTTTTCATCTACTTTGCTATGAAATTTGTCTTAATATCTGTTGCTGCTTGAAGTCTGCCAGTGAGTCAGCAGTGCCCAGTGTGAAGTGAGTTTGATGGTAATAATGCACTGTGCTTATATTATGTAGTATACCATTTAAAATGCACTGTGCTTATATTATGTTGTATACCATTTACAAGTGTTCACACATGAATTTAGCTCATGGTTGTATATTTGATTTTCAGATGTAGATATTCATTAATACCAGCTAATTGGGTCCCACCTCTGAAATGTTGATAGCCACTACACCCAGTTGTAATTATCACTGTTTATTCATGATGTCTTAACATACAGAGAGTAATGTCAGTGGAGGTATGTATATTTTTAAAATTAACTCACTGCAGAAAGTTGAATATGGTGTTCTGGTATAAGTGATTTGAAGAATGATCATTGATACTATTTTAAAAAATTACTCAAGGGGCGCCTGGGTGGCTCAGTAGGTTAAAGCCTCTGCCTTCGGCTCAGGTCATGATCCCAGGTTCCTGGGATCGAGCCCCGCATCGGGCTCTCTGCTCGGCAGAGAGCCTGCTTCTCCTCTCTCTCTGCCTGCCTCTCTGTCTACTTGTGATCTCTGTCAAATAAATAAATAAAATCTTTAAAAAAAATAAATAAAAAATTACTCATGATTTAGCTGTTGACCTTGGCAGACTGAGGTAAGATTTTAAGGTGATAGTATATGATAAATATTTTATCTTTTAATATTTATCTTGATATTTATTTGATGTTTATATGTTTTGATACTTATTTATAAAAATCAACCATAGCTTGTGAGGGCACACTGGGGAATCAGCAGACTTGGAATTAGATAGTTGGTGTATGTCCGGTATATCAGGTATGAGACGATACCCAGTGTCTAGTAGCAAGTGCCAGTGTGGAAGACAGATGAGAGGAGGTTGTGGCAACTGGAGAGACAGAGACTGTTTTTAGAGTGGGGTTAGGGGCAAGAATCCAGTTCCTTGGATGGGGCTGGTAGATAATATATAGCAAGAACAAAGTAGGGTATTGATCCTGGGATGACTCAGGCACAGGGTACAACTTAGTATAGGGTGAAAGAGTAGTGGGTCTGCAGGAATAAGGCAGAACCTTTTTCTTACCTCCCTACTCCTTCCCACCCTTAACCACAACTGGTAGTACTCATTTGTTTCCAAGTTCAGGAGTGGAGTGCAAAATTTTCTATAGAAATCAAAACTGGGGGCACCTGGGTGGCTCAGTGGGTTAAGGCCTCTGCCTTCAGCTCAGGTCATGATCTCAGGGTTCTGGGATCGAGCCCCGCATCGGCTCTCTGCTCAGCAGGAAGCCTGCTTTCCCCTCTCTGCCTACCTGTGATCTCTCTCTCTGTTTCAAATAAATAAATAAAATCTTTAAAAAAAAAAAAAGGAAATCAAAACTGATGGTCTGAGATCTGGGGCAAGGTCAGTATGTAGGTTGGGCCAGGTGATTCTAATTGTGTTTAGGACTGGAGTCCTATATGGAAAGTATTGGGGGAATGTGGGTAGACAAGGAAAAGAGGAAGATTGCTGAGCACCTACTATCACATACTTAAAAATAGGAAGGGAACAGGTGGATGTTTCCAGTTCTGTCTGGCTTTAGTTTCTGGCAATGTGTAGTGATGCCATATCTGTGTCCCAGCTTGTTCCTTCCCTTCTTTCTGAAGGTAGAAATTGTTTCAGAAGTGTTGTGGCATTAGTTGTGTTCAATTTTTCTATTTAGTTATTTGAGAAAATCTTTTTTACTTTTGGCCTCCTGCCTTCCTTCTGTATATTATTTTTTAAGTTTGTAAGGGTAAATATTTGACCTATCAGTTAGTTAGAAATGTAGACAGGGTAATTACTTCTCTTAAGTGTGCAGATTTCTTCTGTTTCATTTTTAAGATTTTATTTATTTGTTTGACAGAGATCACAAGTAGGCAGAGAGGCAGGCGGGGGGGGGGCGGGGGCGAGAAGCAGGCTCCCTGCTGAGCAGAGAGCTGATGGGGCTTGATCCAGGACCCTGAGATCGTGATCTGAGCTGAAGGCAGAGGCTTAACCCACTGAGCCACCCAGGTGCCCCACGTACATTTCTTCTAGTACCATTTCCAGATTACCTTTCCCTATGCTACCATTAGAAATTCTTAAGGACACTACCCAGGCTTATGGAAAGGAAATTATATTTGCAAATGATATATGTGGGTAGCTATGATATGAGTATGCTATCAAGAAACGTTTTGGTTTGGGTGCCTGGGTGGCTCCTTTGGCTGAGCATCTGACTCTTGATCTTATTTGGCTCAGGTCTTGATCTAAGGGTCCTGAGTTCAAGCCTCCAGGGGTTTAAAAAATGTTTTGCTTAAAATTTTGTTACTGGTCTGGGTATGCATGATCATTGCTTGATTTATCATTCTTTTCACCTTGTCATCTCCTCAGAAAACGTGTAGCAGAAATTGGGGGAGATAAACATAGGGAGGAAAAAACACCTTTTTGAGCAAGGAGAAATCTTTCTTAAAAAAGGCACAGTGGGTTAAAGCCTCTGCTTTCAGCTCAGGTCATGATCCCAGGGTCCTGGGATCGAGCCCTGCATTGGGCTCTCTGCTCAGCAGGGAGCCTGCTTCCTCCTCTCTGCCTGCCTGCCTCTGCCTGCTTGTGATCTCTGTCTGTCAAATAAATAAAATCTTTAAAAAACAGTCTTAGTAATCATTAAAGGGGCAGTAGATTTTCTTCTTTTGAAGGTATATGTATTTACATATAAGAGTTTTTTGGTGTTTTTGATGAGCTTTTAATTTCTTAACTATGTACTCATAGTTGCCACCTATCATTTGATGTAAGGAAGGATAGTAACTTGTGTGCTTTGATTAAATGTACTGCTGTAGAAACTAAGTTTACTTTTTTTCCCCCTAAGTTTACTTTTTAACATTTCACGATCTCAACCTAAATGAGACTTATTCCTTTTGTCTTCTAAGTAGGTAGGCCAGTAAAAGGAGCATGCCTATGGGTCTTGTCAGAAGTTCATAAATTTTTTGTTCCCTGCTAACCTTGAGTAGATGAACATGATAAAGATCATCCCTGCTAACCTTGAGTAGATGAACATGATGAAGATCGTTGTTTAGGGGCTCCTGGATGGCTTGATTGGTAGAGCATGTGACTCTTGATCTCAGGGTCATGAGTTCGAGCCCCATGTTGCGCATAGAGATTACTTTTTAAAAAGGTTATTTTTTAAATTTTTAAATTTTAAAAAATATTTTAGTTTTTAAAAAGATTTTAAATATTTATTTGAGAGAGACAGACAGTGAGAGAGAGCATGAGAGGGGAGGTCAGAGGGAGAAGCAGACTCCAGTGGAGCTGGGAGCCCGATGTGGGACTTGATCCTGGGACTCCAGGATCATGACCTGAGCCAAAGGCAGTTGCTTAACCAACTGAGCCACCCAGGCACCCTAGAAAAATAATTTTATGATAGAACTTAGTTTTTTGTACCTACTTCATAAGATCATGGACCTGAAATATGAATAAATCAGGTTTTACCAGCAGAGATATTTCATAATTCCTCAGGTAGTTCAGGTTTTATTTTATTTTATTTATTATTTCTTTTAAAGATTTTATTTATTTATTTGTTATAGAGAGAGAGAGCGAGCACAGGCAGACAGAGCGGTAGGCAGAGGCAGAGGGAGAAGCAGGCTCCCTGCCAAGCAAGGAGCCCGCTGTGGGACTCGATCCCAGGACGCTGGGATCATGACCTGAGCCGAAGGCAGCTGCTTAACCAACTGAGCCACCCAGCCACTCAGGCGTCCCGGTGATTCAGGTTTTAAAAGAGGACATTCAAAAGTACATTTCCATCCTTGTAATTTACTTTTTCCAAATAAACAATTATAGATTAAAAATGTAAAAATCACCTACATTGTCACCACCCTGTTATACTGACTGTTCTCCTTTGCTGCTGCTTTTTTGTTGTTGGTAATAATTGCATCCTAATATAGGGCTTTGATTTATCAATCTTGACCCATGTTGCTAGTTATCAGAAATGAGCTTTCTATTAATTGCATTTTTGTATGGTAAATTAACAAATGGCTGCATATTTAGGTAGTTCTTACTTTAAAGTGTTTGTATTATAATGAGGGTTGCATTTCAGAAGGTTATATGTATTTCTTACATGCGATTCTCATAGATAGAAGGATGTAATCCTTTTGGGGGAGTGTTAAGATAATAGATTGGCATATTTGTATGCGCTAACTTTGCTAGCTGTTAGCAGCTGAATTTTTCTGCATTTTTAGGGAAATAACACACCTAGCTACTTTAAGTGCTTCCTTTACTCCCTAATAATGTGTGGATTCTGAGGGGTCTTGTTAGTGATGGCTTTCTGTTTTGCAGCTTTTTATTTTTTATCTTGAGACCACTTGGGATTGAGTTAAAAGAACTTTGAAAAAGTTAATTCTTTTACCAAAAAATCAAAATTACTTTAGATTTTTAAACAGTATCATAGAAAAACAGTTTTTTGTGTGTATTCTTACTTTTTCAAAGCTCTTTATTTTTCAAAGCTCTTGTAATGTTAACTCTTCTATAGTAGTTGCAGAGAATTGGTACATGTGATAAAAAATTTCAGTTTTTCCTTGACATTAGGTGAGAGCTCCACCTTGTGATCTTTGAGCATATTTTTTGAAAAATTAGTAACCTACAGTCGTCTAGAAATGGTGTGGTGAGTTTAATCATTAAACTCATAATTTTTATTTGGACATTACATATTATTACAGTTTTGAGTTTTCCAACTTCAGGCATGATAATTAAGTATATTTAAGGACCTTGTTTTTAAGTTTTTAAATGTAAATCTTTGGGGTAAGCAAATTGTATTTATATACAGCTGTAGACATTTAAAATGAAAAAAAAATTCATAGCCCTTTCTGCATGTAAAGTTTATATTCTTAAAAAAACCCCAATGCTAATTTACCCATTGCTTCTCTTCTTTTAAAGTACAAAGCAACTTATATTCTGAGCTATAAAGAAATGTTTGGTGGCAAATTGGTTATTTAGACAATGATTAAAATAGTAAAAACTCAGGGGCGCCTGGGTGGCTCAGTGGGTTAAAGCCTCTGCCCTTGGCTCGGGTCATGATCTCAGGGTCCCGGGATCGAGCCCCGCATCGGGCTCTCTGCTCAACAGGGAGCCTGCTTCCTCCTCTCTCTCTCTGCCTGCCTCTCTGCCTACTTGTGATCTCTCTCTCTCTGTCAAATAAATAAATAAATAAATATTTAAAAAAAATAGTAAAAACTCAGACATAAGCAGTTTAGTATTTATATTTAATAATATTAGGTGGCAGTAGAGGTAAGTACCTTCTTATAGAAACACATTCTCATGTTTATTGGTACAAGTAGTTCCATGATGGCAAGGCTCTCTCCTGTTCACCAGTGTATGCCCCAGTGCCCAGCACTGTGTTTGGCACATGGTAGATACTTTTAGTTGGATGGATTTTTAATATTTAAAAACTCTTAAAACAAGTTTTTAACTGGAAGAGGGAGTTAGTCAGTTTAATAATTTTTTCTAAATCTGTTAGACCATGTCATGATACTTCTTTTTAAAATACGAACAGCTTGCCTGGGAGACTCACCTCTTTATAAATTCCATTTTTCTTTTGTGTTTGCTTTGGTTTCTAATTATCCAATACATGTTAATTTAGCCCTATACAGGGGCACCTGGGTGGCTCAGTGGGTTAAGCCTCTGCCTTCAGCTCAGGTCATGATCTCAGGGTCCTGGGATCGATTCGGGCTCTCTGCTCAGCGGGGAGTCTGCTTCCCCCCACCCCTGCCTGCCTCTCTGCCTACTTTCGATCTCTCTCTGTCAAATAAAATCTTTAAAAAAAATATAGCCCTGAGTATAGATACTTTGCCTCTTTCGTTAGGTTTATTCCTAGGTATCTTATGGTTTTGGGTGTAATTGTAAATGGGATTGACTCCTTAATTTCTCTTTCTTCTGTCTTGTTGTTGGTGTA
>RCUC01123746.1:0-17384 GCA_003697995.1 Taxidea taxus jeffersonii
ATATATATATATATATATATATAATTAAATTAATTTCACCCTTTATTTTATTTATTTATTTTAATGTGACTACTAGAGAATTTTAAATTACATGTGGCCCAGATTATATTTCTATTTGACAGCACTTCTCTGTACAATAGAGAAAATGTGTCTTACTTTAGATTAACTGTGAACTGTGGGCACATTGACAATGTATATAAAGTCTTCTGTTTGTGTAGGACAGCTACTGGTTGCATACCACTTGGAGATTTGGCTGTTGCTCTTCCCCAGAACAGTTAGTCATGTGGTGAATAAACTAACTTAAATAGAAGCCTGTGAACTAAACTGGAAATATTTTAGGACTCTTTCAGTGTTAGTTAAGAAAAGAAAGCTGACATCAGTCAGTTACATTATTAATAATATTCATTATAAGATTACACAATCGCAATACCACCTGTTAGGTAATGACAATGTGGGACATACTATAAAAACAGCAAAAAATAATAATCTTTCCTACCACATTAGACATAGAATTCATCTATTTTATTTATTTGTTTTTCCCTAATGCTCCCATGGCTACTTTTGGTGAAAAATATAAGTGGAGCTGGCCTTTCCTTTGTTAACATATGAATTTAATGGTTCTAGCTACAGAAATAGCAAAACATCAAAACTCAAGAACTTCAGAGTGGGGACTATCAGCTTACTGGGAAGAGTTATAAATAAAGAAAAGGAAGGGTAGATTGGAGAGAAGGAGGGAGGGAGAATTCAAATCATTGTGTCTTCAATTCTAGAATCTTAGAGCACTGAAAAGAATTAAATTAAATTAAAAAAATAAATAAAATAAATTTAATTAAAAAAAAATAAATATGCTATATGACATTAAAAAAATAAAAGAAGGTTACATTTGAACCCCTAAATTTCTAATCTTTGAAAATCTTTATTTTTAAGAAAACTAGTCTCAAAACAATACTTTCAAAAATGCTTCAAATTTGTGCATGAAAAAATACACAGTAGGAAAGAAAGTAGAATAAGAGAAAATGAAATAATGAAAAAAAAGAGAGTGAGACGAGGAAAGGGGAGATGGAGAACACAAAGAGGAAATAGACAAAAGGAATATCTACGTATCTTCTCCACGTGGGGCACACACTCCATTAGCAATACGAGGTCAGTAATGGATGGCTTACTGAGCATCTTCTAGGTCAGGCATGTCTCCAGTTCTCAACCCCACCATGTAAACATTATCCCATTTCCCATCTGAAGCAGAGATTCAAAAAGGTTGAAGTTAAATACATAGCAGAATCAGTAAGTGGCAGAATGAGAACTTAAATCTGAGTTTACCCAGCTACAAAGTCCATTATTTTCCCACTTCTAGAAAATAAACTCTGACCTTCAGTATACAATCTACATCCCCAGTGTATGTAATACATGATGAGTAAATGCAGGACTTCTTGTGTGATTAGGATATGACAACAAAGTGACCTCTCTGAAATCAACCACCCCTCTAGATGCTGGGGTCCAGTGCTATCCAATATACTAGTCACTAACCACATGGAAAATCACCCCAGATTTCAAAGACTTAGAACAAAGAGAAGAATGTAAAATGCCATTAATAATTTTTATATTAGGGGTACCTGGGTGACTCAGTTGTTAAGCATCTGCCTTAGACTCAGGTCAGATCGAGGGTCCTAGGATCTAATCCCACATCGAAGCCTGCTTCTCCCTCTCCCATTCCCCCTGCTTGTGTTCCCTCTCTCGCTGTGTCTCTCTCTGTCAAATAAATAAATAAAATATTTTAAATAATTAATAACTTTTATATTAATTACATACTAATTTGGCAATGTTTGGATGTGTTGGGGGTAAAATGAAATATATTATTAACCTAATTTTACCTGCCTCACTTTTTTTTTTCTTTTTTAAAGATTCTATTTATTTATTAGAGAGAGAGAGAGAGAGAGAGCACAGGCAGACAGAGAGGCAGGCAGAGGCAGAGGGAGAAGCAGGCTCCCTGCCGAGCAAGGAGCCCGATGTGGGACTCGATCCCAGGACGCTGGGATCATGACCTGAGCCGAAGGCAGCCGCTTAACCAACTGAGCCACCCAGGCGTCCCTCACTTTCTTTTTTTTAATGGAGCCACTAGAAAATTTTAAATTATAGGTATGGCCCATGTTATACTTCTGTTGGACAGCATTGCTCTGGGGTATAAAGAGAACACTTACTATTGGTAGACAAGCACCTGACATGGTGTTGCTGGTATATGCCAAAAGAGCAAAAATTTTCTCCAGAAAACTGAATTTTTCCACCTTATGGTGGATAGAAGTCACTGTGTGTCCACCTACAGCCCCACTTAACAGGCCTGGGCACCCACCCCTCAGCTGCAGAGCTGAAACTGCTAACAGTTCACAGCAGGCCCCCTTCTCTAGAATATTCTTCCAGGCTGATAGGAGCCACTTGGCCAGGGAAGCTATAACCCTCTCTCACTTCCCTGCCCCCAACTAAAGCAGACACTGATTCATGCTTTATTTAGGGGTCAAAAGCCAGTTTGTTCGCCTTGAGGGCACAGGAGTTTGCAAAGCTGTTTCTATTTACAAAGTCCCTCTTGGAAAAGCCAAGGTTAGACTTAACTAGCTCAGCCCCTCCCCCTGCCTATCCTGCTTAGTTTATCCCTTCCTTGTTACTTTGTAAATTTTCTCCTATTTGGTCAGTTTGGGGAGAGATTTTTTTGGTTTTGTCATCTTTCCTTTCTTCCTTCCTTCCTTCCTTCCTTCCTTCCTTCCTTCCTTCCGCCCTTCCTTTCTTTCTTTCCTTCCTTCCTTCCTTTTTTCTTTTAAATACTCTCAGTAAACCAGAGTGCCCTAAATCCTTGTGTTGGCTCTACTTCTAGAGAACACAACCTGAACAGAGGCTAAACAGGTTCTGGCACCAATTCTAATGTTGAGGGAAGGGGGTCCCTAAACCAATAAACAATTTTCAGGACTCCAGGTGAGCATCCTACAATTCAACTCAATTCTGACACTGTCTACCCAGAGATAGCATCACATTGCACAGACCAATTTTTCAGTCCTATAAAACTGCCCCCCAACCCATTTCAGACACAAGTCAAAAGCCCAGGTTGTCACCTGAGCTTCTGACATACTGGCTATAAATGAAAGGTTCCCAAGACCCCCTTCTTGTGTGTCATCAACTTTCAAGAGCAGCTCACAAAGCTCAGGGAAACACTGTCCTTACTAGACTTCCTATTTATTATAATAAAATGTAATTCAGAAACAGCCGGATGGAACAGATGCACAGTGTAAGGTATGGGGAAAGGCACAGAGCGTCCATGCTCTTTCCAGGGTACCACGCTCCCAGCACTTCCACATGTTCACCAAACTGGAAGTTCTCAAACCCTCTCCTTTTGCGTTTGTATGGAGGCTACATTACACAGGCATTATCAGCTCCTTGGTCATCAGCAATTGAACTCAATCTCCAGCCCCTCTCCATTCCCTGAAGGCAGAGGTGTAAATTTCAATCCCACCCCTCTACTCTTGGCAACCAGGTACCTAACCAAGGGTAGGTAACTACCCTTTGGTTACCTAAGGGCTATTTAAAAGTCACCACATTAACAAAAGATACCTTTAGGGCTCTTATCACAAGCAATTCTAAGATTTGGGGAAGATTTGAGCAAGGAAACCTGGAAGATGACAAAATACCCATGAGGAATATATAAATCACAGTCACAGACCAAGTTTCTAAGTCTCTTCCTAAAGCAATTGATATGCATGTATTAGTACTAATAAAAATGTAGTAAGCATGGCAACTCTTTTCCAGCAATTACAAATAGCTTCAAGGACATAAGCTTATTAATGCTTTTCTTTATGTCTAACCCCAGTACGAAAGATACATTTTTTGATGATGGTTAGCCTCCATCTTGGTTTCAGATGAAGTAAGAAAAAACACAGAAAAGTACAAATATGATCTTGAGATTTATTTTACATTGCCTACCTAATACTGGTTTAGAGAAACAAACATCTCATAAAGTTTAGTAGGACTGATTAAGAGGAAAGCAAAGGGAGCTAATTTGCATACCAGATATGTTGGGAACCAAGCTAGATGCTTTCAAACTTCATCTCCTTTAATCCCTGAAATCACTGACCCTAGTTTAAGGATGAAAAAAAACGAGTTTCTCTGAAGCTCTTTAACTTGTCCTGGATCACCCACCTAACAGTAAAAACACAGAGCCTGGTATACACACATCTAACTCCAAATCTGATTATCTCTCTGCTCTCTTAGAAATTTCCAAACTTTTCTGATTGTTCATTCTTATAATAATTAATCTCCACACCCAATGTATAAAGTTCCAATTATTCTAGGACATTGAAAAAAAAAAATGAATAAATTTAACTACCAAAGCAGTGAAGAGTAGAAGCCCTGTCATCTCACCATTGTTATTGTTTACTCTGTTTGCGTTATTAAAACCCTCTTCAATCAACATTTTTCTTTACAAAAATCTGGCAGTCAATTATCTACTTTGTGAGTGTTGTTTTGGTTAAATCTAAATAGTAGCTAAGATGCACATAGCATGGCAAACACTGAAAACAAATGAATGTAGAGAGGTGCCCACTCTCCTCAGGAAAGCTGACACCCAGCCTGAAAGAGGGCATCTTTTTCAACCTATATGATAAACACATATTTGAAAGTCTGTTATTTCTATGTGTTCTAGATGACAAAGGATTTTAATGAATCTATGACTTCGTTTTTGCAGGTTTTGCAGTTGGGTTTTGGTGCTAGAATCTCCCCACTTTACAGACCACTGTTTCATCCCATAGTGTTTTCTAGGAGTGTTAGCATCCTGTTATTCCTTTGGGGTCCCCCTACTTGATTTCAGCCTCTACTACCATGAGATCTTTTCACTGGAATCAGTGCTTGGGTTTCTTTCCTGCATGATCAGACTTTCTGATGAGCTCTGGGGACCTCCAACCCTACCTCCTAACCAATATTATTGGGCAAATGACTGAAACAGAGATCTTGTAAGACAACCCACCCTAATGTCTTTGCTTGGGGCTGATTTTAAAGCAGAAGAGAGTGTCAATTCACTGCATTGTGTTTTTTCATCCTGTCTAAAAATTGAATTGGATGCTTGCAACTCAGAAGTGTTTTCTGTTCTCAGAGGCCTGAGCAAGTAGAGCAGGTGTAAGTCAGTTTCCTTCACTGGCCACCCTAGGGTCCCCCATCCTTTCGACCTTGGGATATCTCGCCCACCTGGAACAAAACTTCCTCTCAAGGACTCTGTTCAACATACTCAGTGGTGTAAATGACCAACAACAGCTGGAGGTGCTGACCTTACCCTGGGAGATTTCTGTTTGAGAGATCACTAACCCTAAGAGCAGGGCATCTTACAGCAACCTCACAGAAGCGTTCTCATGGTGCTGATCTAGTAGAGCATTATTCCTGTCAAGAACTTTGAGAAAAAGATTCTGTTTTCAAGTGTATTTGGGAAACTTTATATCCCAGATTCCCCTGTTGGCTAGTCATTCATAGAGCATGTTCAGATGTGCATTGAAGCCACTTAACAGTAACCCAGTTAGAGAAACCCAGTCAAGTTAGTTTAATTCTTTTTTTCCCAAATTTATTTAAACACATGATTACCCTCTCTCCTTCCACCCCCAAAACATTCATAAATGCCATATGGAAGTACTCTCCTACAGAATGCACCATTGGAAAGATTAAGAGGGCAGTTCTAGTCAATCAAAAAAACATGGTCCCAGCACATCTCCCAGAGTCACAGGAAGAACATTTATCCTGGACTTGAGAGCAGAATTTGGTGAAGCCCCAAAGACAGCTTCAAGGGTAGCTTTCAGAGTAGGCATCTTATCAGTCTACAGAGCAACTAACCCTTGTTTTATATCGTTTTATATTTTTATATTGTTTTATTATTTTTATATTATTTTAGGCTGTTATTCTTTTTGAATGGTACATAAGAAGTATTTGGGGATTCTGGCCAGTCTTCCAAAATCTAGATTATACAAAGCCCTATGTCTACAAAAATAAAACTATCAATGTAATGATTCAGAAGTCCAGAGGTGAGCTCAGTCTCCTATAAGGCTTCAGTGGCATATATAACTTCGCCTTCAGCTCTACATTGATTTCTGTCAATTGACATTAGCTTTCCCTTCTCCCTATAGATCCAGGTAAACCCCAGCTTTCATATTCCTCTACCCTTAATTTACACAGGTAGCCCTATCCCTGCACACATGCTCTTACTGATTCCTATGATGGGACAGGCTACCAAAAGCCCAGGGCTGGAAACCCAAGTATCCAGCATTGTTTTTCTTTTCCTCCATTTTCCTGGGTACATTATATAACTTTTCCAAGCCTGAGTTTTTTCTTCCTTAAAATGCATTAATTAGGGGGAGGAGTCAAGATGGCGGAGAAGTAGGAGGCTGAGACGACATCAGGCAGCAGGAGATCAGCTAGATAGCCTATCAAACCATTCCGAACACCTACAAATTCAACAGGAGATCGAAGAGAAGAAAAACAACAATTCTAGGAACAGAAAATCGACCACTATCTGAAAGGTAGGACCAGCGGAGAAGTGAATCCAACGCGACGGGAAGATAGACCCCAGGGGGAGGGGCCGGCTCCCGGCAAGCGGCGGAGCACAAAATCAGAACTTTTAAAAGTCGGCTCCACGGAGGGACATCACTCCAGAGGCTAAACTGGGGTGAAGACCTCACGGGGACAACGTGGACTCAGGTCCCACGGGGTCACAGAAGGATCGGGGGTGTCTGAGTGTCGCAGAGCTCACAGGTATTAGAGCGGGGAAGCCGGCTGCAGAGACAGAGCCGAGGTTTCCTAGTGGTCTGTGACACGGGCCGGTGCTCTTGTGGCACGGGCCAGTGCTCTGTGCGAGGGGTCCCCACAAGATCCGGGGAGACTCCGACCCGGGAGAGCTCAGGGATCTACGGGGTCCGGAGACTCCAGGTGGGACTCTGCCAGAGACAGAGACGCTAGGTCACAGGCTGGGTGAGCTCGGAGCACTCCCAGAAGCCAGTGAGACGGGACTGCTTACGCACGATTTTCTCTGAGCGCGGTCTGCGGGTGCGCGCAGTGTCGGCGGGCCCGCGGTGTCGGCGGCCCGCGGGGTCTGCGGGCCTGCGGTGTCTGCGGTTGCACGGTGTCTGCCGGTGGACGCGCGCGCACGCACTCTCCGGCGCAAACGTGGGCTAGGGAGACTGGAGGGATGAAACGCTTTTCTCTGAAGGCGCACTGAAGACTGGGGGCCCTAGCTCTCGGCTCCTCTGAACCGGAGATTGGGAGGCCGCCATTGTCATTCCCGTCCTCCAGAACTCTACAGAAAGCGCGTTCAGGGAACAAAAGCTCCTGAAAGCAAACCTGAGAGGAGTACTTAGCCCAGCCCCTCGTAAGGGCGGTGCAACTCCGCCTGGGGCAAAGACACCTGAGAATCACTACAACAGGCCCCTCCCCCAGAAGATCAAAGAAATCCAGCCAAGACCAAGTTCACTTAACAAGGAGAACAGCGGATTCTTATCTGGACAAAATGACAAGGAGGAAAAACTCACCACAAAAAAAAGAGCAGGAGACAGGACCGAAGGCTAGGGACCTAATCAATACAGACATTGGTAATATGTCAGATCTGGAATTCAGGATGACGATTCTCAAGGTTCTAGCCGGGCTCGAAAAAGGCATGGAAGATATTAGAGAAACCCTGTCAGGAGAAATAAAAGCCCTTTCTGGAGAAATAAAAGAACTAAAGTCTAATCAAGTTGAAATAAAAAAAGCTATTAATGAGGTGCAATAAAAAATGGAGGCTCTTACTGCTAGGATAAATGAGGCAGAAGACAGAATTAGTGATATAGAAGACCAAATGGCAGGGAATAATGAAGCAGACCAAAAGAGAGACAATCAACTACTGGACCACGAGGGGAGAATTCGAGAGATAAGTGATGCCATAGAACGAAACAACATTAGAATAATTGGGATTCCAGAAGAAGAAGAAAGAGAAATAGGAGCAGAAGGTATACTGGAGAGGATTATTGTAGAGAATTTCCCTAATATAGCAAGGGGAACAAGCATCAAAATCCAGGAGGCCCAGAGAACACCTCTCAAAATCAGTAGGAACCGACCCACACCCCGCCATCTAATAATAAAATTTACAAGTCTTAGCGACAAAGAGAAAATCCTGAAAGCAGCACGGGACAAGAAGTCTGTAACGTACAATGGTAAAAATATTAGATTGGCAGGAGACTTATCCACAGAGACCTGGCAGGCCAGAAAGAACTGGCATGATATATTCAGAGCACTAAACGAGAAAAACATGCAGCCAAGAATACTTTATCCAGCTAGGTTATCATTGAAAATAGAAGGAGAGATTAAAAGCTTCCAGGACAAACAAAAACTGAAAGAGTTTGTAAACACCAAACCAGCTCTACAGGAAATATTGAAAGGGGTCCTCTAAGCAAAGAGAGACCCTAAAAGTATTACCAGAAAGGAACAGAGACATTATACAGTAACAATCACCATACAGGCAATACAATGGCACTAAACTCATATCTCTCAATAGTTACCCTGAATGTAAATGGGCTAAATGCCCCAATCAAAAGACACAGGGTTTCAGAATGGATAAAAAAACAAAACCCATCCATATGCTGCCTACAAGAAACTCATCTTAGACCTGAAGACACCTCCAGATTGAAAGTGAGGGGGTGGAAAACAATTTACCATGCTAATGGACATCAGAAGAAAGCTGGGGTGGCAATCCTTATATCAGATCAATTAGATTTTAAGCCAAAGACTATAATAAGAGATGAGGAAGGACACTTCATCATACTCAAAGGGTCTGTCCAACAAGAAGATCTAACAATTTTAAATATCTATGCCCCTAACATGGGAGCAGCCAACTATATAAACCAATTAATAACAAAATCAAAGAAACACATTGACAAGAATACAATAATAGTTGGAGACTTTAACACACCCCTCACTGAAATGGACAGATCATCCAAGCAAAAGATCAACAAGGAAATAAAGGTCTTAAATGACACACTGGACGAGATGGACATCACAGATATATTCAGAACATTCTACCCCAAAGCAACAGAATACACGTTCTTCTCTAGTGCCCATGGAACATTCTCCAGAATAGATCACATCCTGGGTCATAAATCAGGTCTCAACAGTTATCAAAAGATTGGGATCATTCCCTGCATATTTTCAGACCACAATGCTCTGAAGCTAGAACTCAATCACAAGAGGAAATGTGGAAAGAGCACAAATACATGGAGGCTCAACAGCATCCTTCTAAAAAATGAATGGGTCAACCAGGAAATTAAAGAAGAATTGAAAAAAACCATGGAAACAAATGACAATGAAAACACAACGGTCCAAAATCTGTGGGACACAGCAAAGGCAGTCCTGAGAGGAAAATATATAGCGATACAAGCCTATCTCAAGAAACAGGAAAGGTCTCAAATACACAACCTAACCCTACACCTTAAGGAACTCGAGAGAGAGCAACAAAGAAAGCCTAAACCCAGCAGGAGAAGAGAAATAATAAAGATCAAAGCAGAAATCAATGAAATAGAAACCAAAAAAACAATAGAACAAATCAATGAAACTAGGAGCTGGTTCTTTGAAAGAATTAATAAGATTGATAAACCCCTGGCCAGACTTATCCAAAAGAAAAGAGAAAGGACCCAAATAAATAAAATCATGAACGAAAGAGGAGAGATCACAACCAACACCAAAGAAATACAAACAATCATAAGAACATATTATGAACAACTCTATACCAACAAATTCGACAATCTGGAAGAAATGGATGCTTTCCTAGAGACATATAAACTGCCAAAACTGAACCAGGAAGAAATAGAAAACCTGAATAGGCCCATCACCAGTAAGGAGATTGAAACAGTCATCCGAAATCTCCAAACAAACAAAAGCCCAGGGCCAGATGGCTTCCCAGGGGAATTCTACCAAACATTTAAAGAAGAATTAATTCCTATTCTCCTGAAACTGTTCCAAAAAATAGAAATGGAAGGAAAACTTCCAAACTCATTTTATGAGGCCAGCATCACCTTGATCCCCAAACCAGACAAGGATCCCATCAAAAAAGAGAATTACAGACCAATATCCTTGATGAACACAGATGCGAAAATTCTCACCAAAATACTAGCCAATAGGATCCAACAGTACATTAAAAGGATTATTCACCACGACCAAGTGGGATTTATTCCAGGGCAGCAGGGTTGGTTCAACATCCGCAAATCAATCAATGTGATACAGTACCTCAACAAAAGAAAGAACAAGAACCATATGATACTCTCAATAGATGCCGAAAAAGCATTTGATAAAGTGCAACATTCCTTCCTAATCAAAACTCTTCAAACTGTAGGGATAGAAGGCACATACCTCAATATTATCAAAGCCATCTATGAAAAACCCACGGCAAGTATCATTCTCAATGGAGAAAAACTGAGAGCTTTTCCGTTAAGGTCAGGAACACGGCAGGGATGTCCACTATCACCACTGCTATTCAACATAGTACTAGAAGTCCTAGCCTCAGCAATCAGACAACAAAAAGAAATTAAAGGCATCCAAATCGGCAAAGAAGAAGTCAAACTATCGCTCTTTGCAGATGACATGATACTATATGTGGAAAACCCAAAAGGCTCCACTCCAAAACTGCTAGAGCTTGTACAGGAATTCAGTAAAGTGTCAGGATATAAAATCAATGCACAGAAATCAGTTGCATTTCTTTACACCAACAACAAGACAGAAGAAAGAGAAATTAAGGAGTCAATCCCATTTACAATTACACCCAAAACCATAAGATACCTAGGAATAAACCTAACGAAAGAGGCTAAGAATCTATACTCAGAGAACTATAAAGTACTCATGAAAGAAATTGAGGAAGACACAAAGAAATGGAAAAATGTTCCATGCTCATGGATTGGAAGAATAAATATTGTGAAAATGTCTATGCTACCTAAAGCTATCTACACATTTAATGCAATGCCTATCAAAATTCCATCCAATTTTTTCAAAGAAATTGAACAAATAATCCTAAAATTTATATGGAACCAGAAAAGACCTCGAATAGCCAAAGGAATATTGAAAAAGAAAACCAAAGTTGGTGGCATCACAATTCCCGACTTCAAGCTCTACTACAAAGCTGTCATCATTAAGACAGTATGGTACTGGCACAAAAACAGACACATAGATCAATGGAACAGAATAGAGAGCCCAGAAATAGACCCTCAACTCTATGGTCAACTAATCTTCGACAAAGCAGGAAAGAACATCCAATGGAAAAAAGATAGCCTCTTCAACAAATGGTGTTGGGAAAATTGGACAGCCACGTGCAGAAAAATGAAATTGGACCATTTCCTTACACCACACATGAAAATAGACTCAAAATGGATGAAGGACCTCAATGTGAGAAAGGAATCCATCAAAATCCTTGAGGAGAACACAGGCAGCAACCTCTTCGACCTCAGCCGCAGCAACTTCTTCCTAGGAACAACGCCAAAGGCAAGGGAAGCAAGGGAAAAAATGAACTATTGGGACTTCATCAAGATCAAAAGCTTTTGCACAGCAAAGGAAACAGTCAACAAAACCAAAAGACAACTGACAGAGTGGGAAAAGATATTTGCAAATGACATATCAGATAAAGGGCTAGTATCTAAAATCTACAAAGAGCTTAGCAAACTCAACACCCAAAGAACAAATAATCCAATCAAGAAATGGGCAGAGGACATGAACAGACATTTCTGCAAAGAAGACATCCAGATGGCCAACAGACACATGAAAAAGTGCTCCACATCACTGGGCATCAGGGAAATACAAATCAAAACCACAATGAGATACCACCTCACACCAGTCAGAATGGCTAAAATGAACAAGTCAGGAAATGACAGATGCTGGCGAGGATGTGGAGAAAGGGGAACCCTCCTACACTGTTGGTGGGAATGCAAGCTGGTGCAACCACTCTGGAAAACAGCATGGAGGTTCCTTAAAAAATTGAAAATAGAGCTACCTTATGACCCAGCAATTGCACTACTGGGTATTTAACCTAAAGATACAAACGTAGTGATCCAAAGGGGCACGTGTACCCGAATGTTTATAGCAGCAATGTCCACAATAGCCAAGTTATGGAAAGAACCTAGATGTCCATCAACAGATGAATGGATAAAGAAGAGGTGGTATATATATACGATGGAATACTATGCAGCCATCAAAAGAAATGAAATCTTACCATTTGCGACGACATGGATGGAACTAGAGCGTATTATGCTTAGCGAAATAAGTCAACTGGAGAAAGACAACTACCACATGATCTCCCTGATATGAGGAAGTGGAGATGCAACAGGGGTGGGAGTTAAGGTGGTAGGAAAAGTAAAAATGAAAGAAGATGGGATCGGGAGGGAGAAAAACCAAAAGAGACTCTTAATGTCATAAAACAAACTGAGGGGGGTGGGGGGAAGAGGGGTTGGGTGAGGGTGGTGGGGTTACATCATATGTTTAAATAAAGCTTAAATAAAGTAAAAAAAATGTATTAATTATAGCAGAGAGTAGTTAACAGGTAATTGTCTCATCATAAATGTTAGTTCAATCTAGAATCCTCTTCCCTACCAGATTGCAGTCACATTGATTTTTCCAAACTGCTATCCTGCCTTCTTTCTTTGTGACCATGCAAGAATCGAACTTGCTCTCAAAGCTATTAGAGCTTCTCCCCCAATGACTGGTTGATACAGAGAAACAAAGACTAGTGTACTTGTCTAAAGGAGAGCCAACTCTGTAGTGCCATTCACCACAGATTACGTTTAGGCTATATATCAACTATACCTATATCCTCACCTAGCTTCTTCCCTGTCATATCATGCTTCCCTCATTTCCTTACAATTTCCATCTGAAATCACTACTCCATAAATCAATTGTATAAGAATTCTTGTCTCAGGCTATTTTTAGGGAACTTGAACTAAAACATTTTCCATCAACTTCTCTCCCTCATTAACCTTTTCCCTTCACTTCTAAATTTCATTTGGTCCTCTGTCTTTGATCTTACAACCAGTAGAATACAAATTTCCTCTTTCCAGATACCAATATTAAATACAAAAATAAATCATTTTTCTTTGGAGGCTTTCTCTCTTGAAAGCTTTCTCCAATTCCTAGGCATCTCTAAAATACACAAGTTTTACCCTACTAACTAGTTAATCTTGCTTGATCAACAAATATATATACAGAAAGTTTATCAAAAGATATTACTAACATAAGTACCCAAATTTCTTTTCAAATTTGAACTTGTCCAACTTTTAGTGACCATCTGCAAAGACTCCTTGATCATGATGATCACTAGAGGAAAGACAATCTTCCTGAAGTGTAGTTCCACTGGTTTTGTTCCTTCCAGCACAGATAGTCCCCAGACTCCAGAGTCTCAAGCCTCTGATACACTTAGCCAATAGCTCTACTTTGTGGCTCTCTGGGTCCACAAAGGATCTGGTCCATTACAGTACACCTTGGCAAAGGGTTCTGTTTATAGGTATATTTGGGAAACCATGTACACTAGGTTCCTACATTGAATTCAATTATCCATAAAGGCCCAGGTTGAATGCATAGCATTCATGCTCTTAGATGGGATGGATGTGGTGAGGGTAGGGAGCAGAAGACCCAAAGTCTCTAATTCTGATGTGGCCATTAATCCACTCCACCAATTTTCCACTCTCTGATACATTCCATGATGTCCTATCACTGAACTCAATATCAATCAAGCCTTGACCTCTTGTCTCCTATGCCGCAGCATAGATTTGTATTAAATCCTCATGGATTTCTAGAAAACCTACCTGACCAAAAAAATTCTCTTTTCCAGGAAAGACTGAGCAAATATTGACCCAGATTACTTTGCAGATAAATGATGAAATTTTCACCCTTTAAGTGAATATATTTACTTGTGATCATATTGCTCCTTTGCATTCAGGCTATGGCCACCTTCTTCCTTGCAGAGAATAAACATAAAACCCATTTTCTTTCACCTTTGTTTAATTAATGGGAACACCTCCCAGAGGATTAACTTCTTTAAAATTTTAATAGAGTCACTGAGCTCTTGAGTTGCTTTGCCATGATATAGCTCTATAATTGTTATGTTGCTTTAGCTCTGGTAATTGTGTGACTACAATGTGCATACATGCTAGAAGGTTAAATGGGCTGAAACATGACAAAAGAAGTAATTAATGAAGAATGGGGTTTATGAGCCCAGCTGTTTCTCCTAACCTGCATAGATGATAAGAGCAGGCTTGCATACCTCTGAGATCCATCACTTTCATAAAAGGTTGGAGTGGAACTGGAGTTATAACCACATCTGGAATAGGGCCAAAGTGAAAGTATAACTTTCTACTAGCTGTGATGAGTGAAGTTCCAGAAGCCAGGATCCTCTCTTCATGGTTCTGCAAACCTGGGAGCACAGTCAACTCACCTAACTTCATGCAGTGGGAATGTGGAGATCATATTTTATCATATCAGAAAACAAAATCAACAAAGACACTCAATCTATTATCAAGGGATGAGAGTAACTTACCTGGATTTATCTGAAGACGTGTTTTTCTTTCCTAGATGGAAATTTTAGCATTATAATTGTGTGACTTAGCTATGCCTACATTTTTCATGGGAATTTGGATTCCATTTATTAGGTGCTAAATTTTGCAAATTTACAAATGCTTAAATAAAGTAGTGACATTTAGTTAAGACAGAAATGGGATCCTGACGGAAGATGATGGCTGCCTTTAATATCTAGAAGAAATGTGTCCAGAGAGTAAAATAAACTAATGATTGAAAGTTTCATTGAGATGTATTTTTGTTCAGTGTTTAGAATCCTACAGATGGAAAATGAATGGCTTGGGTAATTAATAAGTTCCTCATTACCAAAATGAGGTAGTCAAGTACAGCCTAGATGCCATCTTGCAAAAGACTTTTAATATTGAGGAGGTTTGTCCTAAATCTAACGTTTAAATTCTATAATTTCAAGCTTAGGCAACAAGCACAAGACTAGTATTGAGAGAGGTAGATACACCATAGAGTGGCTCAAAATCCAAACAAATGATCTAATAACTGTGACTGGGTTATGTTCAAATATTGATTTTTTTCCCTGTAATGACCAGAGCAAATGTATTTCTTTTTGTATAATGTCTGCATAGAGAATTATGTAACAGTCAAAATAAAGAATTTAGAAAAATACACCCTTTAGTTTTTTATAGAAATCTAATTTTCAGGTTGTGACCCTGTTCCCCAGGGAGCTGCTATTTTCATGCCTTTGGCAATATGTTAATATTGTTGATAAAATATCTTAAAAAGTACTCAATATGGCAGTAAGCACTTGGTTGATTCTCCTTTCTATGTTAAGATCAAAATCAGCTATGGTATAAAATTTATAAGATAAAAGCTTCAAGAAAGCTATTGTGGAATACACTTTATGTCTTTATTGAGAAATAGTGTAACTATAAGTGCCTCCATGGCTTGGAGCAAAACTATGTGTCCTGAAATATGCATAAACTCAGCTATATATGAAATAAGTTCCCAAGTTGTCACTCAACCTTCCTCTGTTCCCTATATTTTCTGATGGGTCCTACCACATAATCCATTATTCAATTTAAACTCTTCTTCATCATTTTTTGTTCATTTACCTCAGGAACTGCAAATAAGACTCTCCTCACACAGTTAGATGTCTCTATTAAGCAATGGCTTCCATCAACCTGCACTAATCTTAAAGAATTAATATTGTATAAATAGCAGTAGAGTAGAAGTAGAAGACTATCAGGATCCCCACAACTCCCCAGTGTAATATAAGAAGCTATAAATGGCATTGATGATACACTCTTTGCCCTCAAGAAGCTTATGGAAAAGTTAATATTCAGTAAGAATTGAGTTATAATGTAAACACACATGGTACAAATTTCATATCTTCAAAATTAATCCTTAAAATACTCCCTGCAACCTTAAACATTAGAATTATGTATCTTGGTAAAATGCTCAAACTTTGAGAAGTACATGAGAACTGAGAACAACTGCTAAGACCTCAGATTCATGTCTTTCATCCCAACATGTAGAAGGGCACTAATGTAGTGGAAGGAAGAATCTCTCTTCCTCCTCTTTTTTTTTTTTTTATTTATGTATAAACTTAGAAGAATCCTTGCTCAGTAAGTGCATGTATAATGTAACTTTATAATATTCTTAATTTAATATATTGGTTCAAATAGTGCATAATTTCATATATGGTAATGCAAAGGATTCAGAATAACAAAACAATCTTGATAAAGAAAAACAAAATTGTAGGAATTACAGTTTCTAATTTCAAAACTTATCACAAAGAAGCAACTACAACAGTGTAGTCCCAGCATAAGGATAGACAAATAGGTCAATTGAATAAAATCGAGAATCCTGAAATAAACTCTTACATTAACGGTCAATTGTATTTCAGCAAAGATAATTAAATGAGGAAAGAATAGTCTTTTTAACAAATGGTATTGGATACCCACATGCAAAAGATTGAAATCACTCCCCTACTTCACACCACATGCAAAAATTTACTCAGTATTGATTATAGACTAAATATAAGAACTAAGATTATAAAATTCTTAAAAGAAAACCTAGAAGTAATCATGACCATAAGTTAGGCAATAGTTTATTTTAAATGTAACACCAAAAGCATAAGCAACAAAAGAAAAAATAGATAAATAAATTGGACTTAATTAAAATTTAAAAATTGTATGCTTTTAGAGACTCCAAGGAAGTAAAAAGATACATTGAATGTGAGAAAATATTTGTGAATCATGTGTTTGATAAAGATTTATAATCAGAATATATAAAGAACTCATATATAAACTCAATATATAAGGAACTATAAAAACAACTCAACAACAGAAAGACAAACAATCCAGTTAGAATGGGCAAAGGAGGTGAATAAACATTTCTCCGAAGAAGAGTTCTTAAATGTCCAATAAGCATATGAAAAGATGTTCGACACCATTAGCCATTAAAGAAATGTAAATCAGGGGCACCTGGGTGGCTCAGTGGGTTAAACCTCTGCCTTCTGCTCAGGTCATGATCTCAGGGTCCTGGGATCGAGCCCCGCATCGGGCTCCCAGCTCCATGGGGAGCCTGCTTCTCCCTCTGACCTTCTCCCCTCTCATGCTCTCTCTCACTCTCTCTCTCTCTCTGAAATAAATAAATAAAATCTTTAAATAAATAAATAAATAAATAAATAAATAAATAAATAAAATTTTTAAAAAAAAAGAAATGTAAATCAAAATGATAAGATACCACTTCACACCCATAAGGTAACTAAAATAAAGACAGACAATAACAAGTATTTAAAAATATATGGGAAATTGGATCCTTTATATATTTCTGGTAGGGTT
>RCUC01123747.1:0-75647 GCA_003697995.1 Taxidea taxus jeffersonii
GGCAGGGCGGCTTCTGCTCCCTGCAGGGAAGGTACTTGTGTCCTCTCCTGCCACAGAGCTCACAGGATGCCAGGAGGACTCAGGAACCCTAGGGAGGCCTGTGAGCCCAGGTGCGGCCTGTCCTCAGGTGCAGGAACAGTCCTGGGATGGGACGTCCTGGGCCCCTCGCCCCCCTGCTCCCATTTGCCCCCTCACTGGCCCTTCCTCCCTTTGGGGGAGATGCTCCTTTCTGAAGTTTTTCCTTCTCCCCCAGGCTCCTGCTACCTCATTCTTGTCCCTGTGCTCAGTTCAGCTGAGCTCTGCTGTGCCTGGTCCCCCGTCCCTGCCTGCCCAGGGTCTCCCTTCCCTGCATCTCTGCCTCCCTCAGCCCAAGAGGGGGGCATGGGGAGAAGGGAGTGAGGCGGAGCCTCTGGGGAGACCAGAGTTGGGCTTTTTCTCCTGCCACATGTTCCCCAGGGCTATTTAAACCACATTTCCTCCATGTCCCCTACATTTCCTATCACTGCTATCCGCATGTCCTTAACCTAAAGCAATTTTTTTGGTAAGATCATAGAGAAAAGTCCAGAGATAGTGACGTAAATATGCTGGCCCCTCCGCAGAGACAGGATGGCATTTCTGGGCACCTTTGGGCTGTCTGCTGCAAGTCCCACACAGCGGCACCGGAGCCGGCAAGCCAGCCGAGCCTCGCTTGGCCTTGGGACAGTCCCGGGAATGTGATGATCACTTGTTCAGGATGAATCTGGTTCTTGTTCTCTTCTGGAGCCTGGGTTCCTGCAGTCGCCATGTTCCTTCCCCCATAGAGAGATTCTGGCAACGAATATCATGCAAAGGAGTAGGGGTCCCCCTGAATATAGCAACCTGTCATTTCTTTCCTCTATGTGAGAAATAAATGACAGAGGGGTAGACAGACGACAGATCGATGGATCGATCAGGAGATCCAGCTACAGTAGCGAACGGCTAAAGAGAGAGCAGGCAACCGTTAAGCTAAAGCACACGGGAAGACTGTTTCCAGCATGTAAATTTGGGTACGGAGCATATGGACGCTCTTTCTATGCAACTTTCTGTAAGTTCAAAATAAAATAAAATGTTTAAACAAATAAAAAATAAAATTAAAATGTTCGCTCTATGTAGGAGGTAATACGGATCCTTTTCTGTCACAACTTATGTCGGGTCTTTAAATTGCCCACAACAAGTGAGTGTGGTTTTTACAGCCACAGGAGTTAGTCAGGAAGAAAAGTCTCCTGAAGCTGTCCTCAGACAGAGCATGGTGGCCCCAGGCATGGGAGCCACAAACAGAAGCCACGTTCCCCCAGAGGGCGTGTGCTACCATCTCTCGGTCTCCTTGGATCTCCTGAATCAAGAAGAGTTTTGCTTCCGTGTTAAACACTTCAAGGTCCATGAAGAGAGCATCGCCCTCTCTAGGACTCTACCTTCATGGCCTCATCTAATCTTAAAGCCTCCCAGAGCCTCCCCTTCCTGATACTATCACACGGGGACAGGGATAGGCTTTCAACATATGACTTTTAGGAGGGACACAAAGATTCAGTCTGTGACATTCCCCCAAGATCCCCAAAGACTTTCCAGAACCCTGATGCCTGGACAGATTTGAGCCTTGCCCCCTCTCCTCTGGAAGTGGGGGGTGGCATGGCAGGCAGTGGGTGGGGCTTCTGAACAAGGGGGAAGTTTGCATGTGACAGCTGCTGCCCCTCACACTCAGGCAAGACTTCCAGGGTCCCCAGAACCTGCCCAGGTATCAGCTGAGCTGCAGATGAAAAGGACAGAGTGGGGACTCGGATCCCAGATGGGCTCCCAAAGCTGATTTTCAAAAGGCATGTGACCCCCAACTGTCCACTTCCTAATTCGGAAAGGTGAGGGACAGCCGAGCCAGGGAAAGGATGAGGAGGGCATTGCTGACAAGGAGCAGAGTAGAGCAAAGACGGGGAAGCGAGTAGAAGCAGGGTATGGGAGGGGATGGCCAGCAGTCCCTGATGCTGCTGGTAGGTGACCTTCGAGCCAAGAGGGTTGGAGATGGGACTGAGTTGGCATGGAAGCCAGGACACAGAAGGCCTTTTTTGGGGGGGATGGGGGGGACTGTGGTTAAAAAATAAAGCAACACAAAATACCCTGTTCCTAACTGGATAATTCAATGGCATTAAGCACATTCATGTGGTTGTGTAACAATCCGCACTGTCTCTAGACTTTCTCGTTATCCCAAACTGAAACTCTGTCCCATTATACGCTGACTCTCCCTACCCCCTCCCCTCAGCCCCTGGCAAAATGTCACCTGTTAAGGAAACCTGCAGGACAGTTTCTACTTTATGTCTGCAAGTCTAAATTTACAATAATGAATTCTTCTGGGTTTTTAAAATTTTTTATTTAGAAGGCATGTAGGATTGTAAAATTAGCTACCCAATTTTATTCAGCCACCATGCAAAAACCACAAGACAGTCCTAGCTTTGCGAATTTGGGAGGATTAGGATAGTAGACACTATCTGCCACCTGCAGTAGTTTCAACTCTTTTAGCCTGAAATTTCTGACTTATTCTCCAAAGAAAAAAGAATTCCCTTTCGGGTCTTTCTTCTACTTTTGCTAGACTGGGCTCCAGAAGCTTCGGGAGCTAGAACCACAAATTCAGAGGGTGACAGTTGTGAAGCATTCTGTTGCATACACGAACAGACTTGAAAATTTTGCAAGTTGCTTTGATTACAGACAGGCCGTCTCTTAAGTGGAATTGAAAAGCAATCCTGACCCATTTGGTCCAAATGACCAAAGAACATTCTGTAACATGTTTTTGCTTTTGGGAGATGGCAAACATCAATCCTATGTGTACGATATATGTCAGATGAGCAGTTCAAGGGTAAATAAAGTAGGATCATACATTCGTACTTTTAAGAATACCATGTACCTGGGGCGCCTGGGTGGCTCTGTTGTTAAGCGTCTGCCTTTGGCTCAGGTCATGATCCCAGAGTCCTGGGATCAAGCCCCACATCGGGCTCTCTGCTAAGTGAGAAGCCTGCTTCTCCCTCTCCCACTCCACCTGCTTGTGTTCCCTCTCTCACTGTGTTTCTCTCTGTCAAACAAATACATTAAAAAATCTTAAAAAAAAAAACCATGTATGTGATAAACCCCCAAGATAAACTTTGTGATGGTTTTTCAGGTAGAAAAAAATATGGTTTCTCCACTGCTAAGGTAGAGATCTTAAAGAAACCCAAGGGATTAGTGGGGGAAAAAAAATCTTAGTCCACTAGACATTGATAGCAAAGATCATGTAGGATTTAAAATGTCTGTTTTTTAAAAAACATCCCGGGGCAGAACGTTCCACCGTTTGTGGGGCACTGTACTCCCCCAATCTGTGGATTAGTTTCCCTTGAATGAAGAACATCAAATTAAAAAAGAAAATCCAGGGGCGCCTGGGTGGCTCAGTGGGTTAAAGCCACTGCCTTCGGCTCAGGTCACGATCCCAGGGTCCCGAGATCGAGCCCACATTGGGCTCTCTGCTCAGCAGGAAGCCTGCTTCCTCCTCTCTCTCTGCCTGCCCTCTGACTACTTGTGATCTCTGTCTGTCAAATAAATAAATAAAATCTTTTAAAAAATCCAGACTACATACTTTCTGTACAAAGAAAAACAGCAGATTTCTGGATGAACATATTTAATCATACTACGTTATTTAGAATGGAATCATGTCTTTGATAAAAAGCTACTTTATACTTCACTCATTTGTTGTTGTTGTTTTTAAAGATTTTATTTATTTATTTATTTATTTTTTTTTTTTTAAGATTTTATTCATTTATTAGTTAGAGAGAGAGGGAGAGAGCTCACGAGCACAGGCAGACAGAGGCAGAGGGAGAAGCAGGCTCCCTGCGGAGCAAGGAGCCCGATGTGGGACTCGATCCCAGGACGCTGGGATCATGACCTGAGCCGAAGGCAGCTGCTTAACCAACTGAGCCACCCAGGCGTCCCTTATTTATTTATTTGACAGAGATCATAAGTAGGCAGAGAGGCAGGCGGCTGGGGGGTGGGAAGCAGGCTCCCCGCTGAGCAGAGAGCCCGATGAGGGGCTCGATCTCAGGACCCTGGGATCATGACCTGAGCCAAAGGCAGAGGCTTTAACCCGTTGAGCCACCCAGGTGCCCCTCATTTGTTAACTGCATTCACTTGTGAACTAAGGTCTCTATTTAGCTTGGTTGCATTTATGGCACAAGATCTCATTTCCAAAACAGTGGCACCAATTTCCCTGAAGTGTAAACAACACAATTTTTAGCAGCCATTATATTTTTTAAAAGGTTCGCAGTTTGTAGAACAAAATGTTTTAACTATATTTACTTTCTACTTTCTAGTCATTATTTACCAGCTATAATATTGAAAGGAAGGACCCCTGGGGGGCTCAGCTGGTGAAGCATCTGCCTGCGGCTCAGGTCATGATCCCAGGGTCCTGGGATCGAGTCCTGCCTTGGGCTCCCTGCTCAGTGGGGAGCCTGCTTCTTCCTCTCCCTATGCCCCCACCCCAGCTTGTGCTCTCTCTCTCTCTCATGCTATCTCTCTCTCTCTAGTTCTCTCTCTCTCTCAAGTAAATAAATAAATAAAATATTTAAAAAATATTTTGAAAGGAAGAATAATCTACTTCCAGGGTGATCTTTCTCACTCTCCTATCCCACCTCTTATTCAAAGGATTTTCCAGCCCCCTCATTTCGAACCTGGTTGGAGGAAGCGGAGAAGTTTCTGAAAAGACACCTGTGTATTTTGGATGGGATTCTGGATTTCAAGTGAGTATAAAGGCAAATCTTTTTTTTTTTTTTTTTTTTTTTTTTTTAAGATTTAACCTATTCACTTGATGGAGAGATCACAGGCAGGCAGAGAGGCAGGCAGAGAGAGAGATGGGGAAGCAGGCTCCCTACCTAGCAGAGAGCCCGACGTGGGGCTTGATCCCAAGACCCTGGGACCATGACCTGAGCCGAAGGCAGAGGCCTTAGCCCACTGAGCCACCCAGGCGCCCCTATAAAGGCAAATCTAAGACAAAGAAATCCTGAGTTCACAGTACGTGCACCAAAAGTTAGGCATGTGAGAAATAGTACCTATCAAAAACCATAGAGGCATTCTGGGGTCCCTATATGGGCAATATTAGATTCTGTAACAATGGGACAGCAGGAACTTAATCTTAAAAAGAGTCACTTAGTCAACTAGTGAAGCAAACGACACTGATGGCCAGTAGTAATTACATCTCAGGATGAAAACTGCATTTTGCTAACAATGCCTCCCTGAACATCCCCAGCTCTGTCCAGAGATACTTTGTTAAATTATCCTCTTTTTTTTTTAAAGATTTTATTCATTTATTTGACAGAGAGAGATCATAAGCAGGCAGAGAGGCAGGCAGAGAGAGAGGGAGAAGCAGGCTCCCCGCTGAGCAAAGAGCCGGATGTGGGACTCGATCCTAGGTCCCTGAGATCATGACCTGAGCTGAAGGCAGAGGCTTAACCCACTGAGCCACCCAGGCATCCCTAAATTATTCTTGACATAGTAGAGGACATAATCACAGCAGGACGCTGGTGACAAACTACTACTTCTTGTGAAAATTGGCGTGAAGGGGTTGGTAAATTCCTGAAAAGAGCAAATTAAATCACTTGTCAAAAGGAATACTGGACAAGATAAAACTAGCCCAAATCTGAAATTTGCATTAAATTTAATTAAATTTAATTTAAATTGTGACCCTATGAAACAAGTTTTGGAGTAGATGTGAAATTTCCTTAGGCCCCCAAATGATCATTTTCACCAATTTCCACCCCAGAAGGAGCTGTGGAATACGTTGATGTTGTGAAAGAGGAAACAAGATATGTACCCACAAGTTCAAGTGGGTCTGACTTTTTTTTTTTTTTTAATATTTTTTAAAAATTCATTTGTCAGAGAGAGAGAGAGCAGGAGCGAGCACAGGCAGACAGAGTGGCAGGCAGAGGGAGAAGCAGGCTCCCTGCCGAGCAAGGAGCCCGATGTGGGACTGGATCCCAGGACGCTGGGATCATGACCTGAGCTGAAGGCAGCCGCTTAACCAACTGAGCCACCCAGGAGTCCCTGGGTCTGACTTTTATTTATTTTTTTTTAAAGATTTTATTTATTTATTTGATAGACAGAGATCACAAGTAGGCAGAGAGGCAGGCAGAGAGAGAGGAGGAAGCAGGCTGTCCGCAGAGCAGAGAGCCCAATGTGGGGCTCGATCCCACCACCCTGGGATCATGACCTGAGCCGAAGGCAGAGGCTTTAACCCGCTGAGCCACCCAGGCGCCCCTGGGTCTGACTTTTAAAAGCCACCATGAGAAAATAACCCACAGACTGATGTTAAATGGGCAAAATACACCTGAATGCTTTGGGGGGAAAATGACAACTGGGAAACACAAGGTGGAGTGAGCACAGTTAGGGCTCACCTAAAATCTTTAAATCCACTTGGCTTTGGCCTATCAAAATATTTTACATTATTTAAAAGGGGGAGGGTGTCGGAATATCGGAAAATGTGCACATTGTTTGAAAACCCCGCATGGCTAATGCAGCTTGCAAGCCGCATTCAGATGGTTGCCAAGGGACATAAAGCGGCTTCTCCCCGCCGATCTTGGTGTGGGGTCCTTCCTCTTCTGTGACACCCAGAGGTCTGCGCTCTGTCCCAAACAAGTGGTCTGGAGGGAAGGGGCTTTGCAGAGCTCTGCGTGTTCAGTTTGACACTGGAGAACTGTGATCGTTTCTTCTCCGGGGACTCCATCTCTGCCCTGCCACATCCACAGAATCTCCCTAACGTTCTAATATCCCAGGGATGCTAAGGATCGCTAACGTCCCGCGGGGCATCAGCGTTTTCAAAGGAGACACCGATTTTCTTGAAGCGCAACGGCCCTCTATTTTTAATAGCAATCGTATCTGTTGAAGGTCAGCAACGCGTCGTCTTGGTTCGGCTCGGGCGTCTCCAGAACCTGCCTTTGACGCCCTGGCCAGCACCCGCCGGCTGCTGCGGCCGCGCCCACCCTCCGCTGCCGTTCCGGCGGCCGCCGGCGGGGGGCGATGGCGAGGCGGGGGCGCGGGCGCGCGTGCCGGTGGGCGTGTCCGCTCTCCCGCCGGCCCCTCCCGCCGCCGCCCGCCGCAGCGCCCGCGCCCCGGGTCGTCCGCGCCGCGACCTATTCTCCGCGCACCGGAAGCCTCCGAGTGTTAGACAGATCTTTGTCTTTTAATTACCACCGGGGACTGCAGGCCACCACTACGCTCAGTTCTGGGTCGGTTTGTTTGTCTGTTTAATGCTCACGCGCTTACCTTGGTTTGTGGAACATCCGCACCGGGAGGGCGATCTGCTAAGAATATTCCGGATTCTTGGCGTGTGACCGACGAACCGAAAATGCAGGAATGGCGGCGAGAGTGATGAACGCTTGCAAGTATACGGGTGTCCTTCTCTGTACGAAACGAGGGCCTTGGCGAGTGCAGGACGGGCGCGCGGGGTCCGCGTCCTGGGGGCCAGGCGGGCCAAGGGACCCGCGTTCGCTTGCACCTGCCCTCGCCCCACCGCCACCCCGTGTCGCGGGAGCCAGCGGTCCTCAAGACCTCGGTGGTTTGAAACAAGGAATTCCCGTTCTTTCTTTTCTTTTTAAGATAGATTTATTTATTTATGTATTTATTTGACACCGAGAGATCACAAGCAGAGAGAGAGGAGGAGGAAGAAGCAGGCTCCCTGCCGAGCAGAGAGCCCGATGCGGGACTCGATCCCACGACCCTGAGATCATGACCCGAGCTGAAGGCAGAGGTTTAACCCACTGAGCCACCCGGGCGCCCCAGGAATTCTCTTTCTTGCTCCTGCCAACCGCCCGCGGCGGGGGTGAGGGAGGCGGGCGGGGGACACTGCCTCGTGATCCTCCTCCCGAAGATCCCGGGGCTGACCAGGAGCCTCCAGCCCCATCGCAGCTCCGCACCTTGGCAGGGCCGCCGCCCATTACCCCCCCCCCCCCTCCCCGGGGGCCCTGAAAGCCTCCACCTGGGAGTGATGTGACACTTCTGCTCACCTTTCATTGGCCCAAGCAAATCACCCGCTCACACCGAAACTCGAAGGTGTGGGGGGAAGTGGAGCTCCAGGAAGCGGCAGAAGAAGAAAAACGGGAATGTTCACAAGCAGCGCTGATGGCCGTCGGATCCATCACCACCGCCCTAAGCCAGCTTCCTGGTGAAGGTCTGAGCCAATGCATCCGCGAAGGAGAGGGAAAGAAGTGCGATAATGGGAAAGAGGAAACAGTTGTCATTATTTCTAGGGTACAGAAAGACCAGAACAGAGGGAAAGAGCTGAAGACAGTATTAATGGTCTCACAATCCTGATACACACACACACACACACACACACACACACACACACACACATGAATGATTTATTTATTCACTTGAGAGAGAGAGAGCGGGGTTAAAGGGGGTGGGGCAGAAGAGGAGGGAGAGGGACAAGCAGACTTCCTGCAGAGCATGGAGCCCCAGTGTGGGACTGAAACTCACCACCCCGAGATCATGACCTTAGCTGGAATCAAGAGTCTGTCCCTCAATAGATGTAGCCACCTGGTGCCCCCTGATATATTTTTTCAGATTTGCAGTGTCTTACACGTCTGTTTCCGCCTCCTCTCCCCTCCCATCGCTCCCTCTCTCTCTCTCTCTCACACACACCCCAAAAACCAACACCGTGGAGCTTCAGAAAATTAGGAATAAAAATAAATCTTAAAAATGACCAGGTGGGAGAGGTATATCGCCTCTCCTAACTGAACACAAATCAGACTGACATAGGGCTTCTGGCTGGCAAGCTGCTGTGTTCACTATTTTGGAATTTCTGTGGTTACTATTACCTTGCATTATCTCTCCGGTTCACAAAAACAAATCAATGGCTCAAACAAGTTCTTCGAATTGTTAACTAATGATGAGAATGGCAATATAAATTCTCAGAAGAACTCGGCACACATCATGAATAAGCGGTTTCCCAGTGTGGCGAAGAAATAGGGAACCATGTGTTCCGGAATAAGCAAATTTTTGGGTAATGATTGCAAGCATGCAACCGTAAATGAAAATTGTGAGAGTGAGTCCAGTGGGAAATTCCGGAAATTTTCACTGATTGTACCAGCAGTGTGTTTGCCCCTAGCCTGCAATATGTTACCAGTAACATTAAAGCTGGGATAAATAGTAATCTGAAACCATAAAAAATATTTTCCATTATCTTCCCCCAAAGTGACCAATCCAGTTTTCCCAGAACAGGACAAACCCCAAATAATGCTTTCTAATGTAAGATTGATTGTTCTTGTTACTGAAGATAACAAAGGAGGCCGGAGGTACAGGGCACCATTCAAAATTGCTGTCCTATTCACAGATGCACAGAAAAGTCAGTCGTACAATTACCAAGAAGCCTGTAAACCAGCTGCAAAAATAATGATAAAGACTGTGCGTGGAGAGCGAGCCAAAAGGACTCTTGGCAGAACTCCTTTATCAGATAACACGGTCGGAGGTTACACAACATCAAGAACACGCAAAGTAGAAAAGCAATCCGTGCATACACATGCCAGTGGGTACTTGGCTTTGAGCGAGCCAGAACTCTCACGTGAGGGGTTATGAAGCAAGCCCTTGGCACATGCGGGGTTCAGATGCGGAGCGAAAATGCTGCCTGGCTTGTCATTTTGTTTGTCGTGCCAAGGTATGATAAGAGGCTTTTCATTTATAGATTATTTACTTGGTGAGTCATGTGCTAGCAATGGTGCTTTGGGACCAGTGCCAGAGTTGAGGGAACTACGGCTGCCCTAAGGAAGGGCTCGGCTCTGTGAATAAAAGAGGTTGCTCCACGCACTGCTTTTTTCACAGAAAAGAGGTGATGGTCAACAAAATGCATCGGGACCTTGATTCGGGGTTAAAGGAAATAATAATAATAATAATAAAGAATATCTTCGAATCCTGGCAGAGTTAAATGCACATCTTTTCGGCATGCTGTGAGGAAAAGCAGGTAGTGTACAGGTCAGTATGCTTTCAGTCGGGGATGACAGAAACCCAGTTCCAAGTGGATTAAGCAATAAGTGGAACTAATTAGATCATTTGTGATGTCAGGGCTCTGGCTCCATTTCGCTGCAGGTGCCTTGGCTCTGTTCGCCTCCTTGGGTTGGCTTCTTTTCAGACCCGCTTCCCTTGTGGTAGAAAAGTGGTACAGCAGCACCAAGCCCCGCAAGTTCACCCCACACCATCCAGACCAATCACCAATTCCCCGAAAACGATCTGAAATTCACAAGGATTGGATTGGCTTAGGTCACATGTCCACTTTCACACCAATCACAGTATGGCTGGGGGGCGTGGAACCCACTGATTGCTCCACCCCTGCCCTGATGGCAGAGGGCCAGGAAACCTGGAGCAGGGAGGGCTGGAGGGCGGGAGGGAGACCTCCTCACTGATATGAAGCTGTTCTTAAGGTTTAAAAATACTGTTTTATCTTGTAGTTTAAAATTGTTGAGGAAACTCTCCTTTTTTTTTTTTTTTTTACTACAAATTGGTGATCTGTGGTGTGAAAACTTTGAGGAACTGTGCCTTACGAGGATGCTTCAAGTATCTGATACCTGACGCACAACCCTTGCATAAAAACTTCTCCTTCATCCATCCCCCTCGTGGTGAATGGAGTCAGTAAATGGCAGGGAGGGGACTTTCTACTATGCCATGGCTCTGCACTCTGTGCCGACCGGGCACCAGCCCCACAACGTCAGTGTTCCCTGCAGGTTGTCCTTGCCATGACCGCGCCTCGGTCTGCCTCTTCCTGTTTGTTTCTGCTTCCCCTTCTTCAGTTCCTTCATCCCATTTCCTTATCAGTCTGGTTTCTCTGTTTGCACAAGGATTATCGTGGCTGTCTGTCCCAAAGTGGCTCCCTCAGCCCCAGGTCTCCCGGACCTTCCAGATCTAGCAGCCAAAGCTAACCTAGAAGAACCACGTCTTCTCGCACGTCTCACTCTCCAGAATAGAGAATCTGATTGGTGCAGCTTGCATCAGGTGTCCACACCTGGTCCAATTAGCCATGGAAGCCTGGGGGGCCCACTGGTGTGGGGAGCAAGGGGGATGGCAGCAAAGGGCTCAGTAAGTACTTCAAAGAGTTTACATATCCTGCGGAAGACATATTGACATCCTCCTCGAAGTATATCTTTCATGAAAAGACAGTTTTTAAGAGTGACAGGGACAGTGTTGCCCAATTAGTGAAGAGTGGCACTCAAGCAGGCCATGTGGGCTCAGGATAAGCCCCCAGCTGACTGTTCCCCAGCACTGTTCCCCAGTACTATGAGGGGAGGGCTGGCTGCATCTTTGGATCTGATTGAAATCTGGGCGACTGCCAAGCTGATTCTTCCAGGAGCTGAAGAAAACCTCCTGGCTGTGACTCAGACTGCGAAGGCTTACACTTCATCACCTGAGCTGGATTTTGTTCCCCTACCAGATCCACTGTGTCTTTATGGGCTCTCCTAGTGACTTCTTCTGTTGTTAGGAATTACTCCTTGGTTTTGCATGAGGCACTGATACAGGGGAAAACCCTGGGCCCTGTCAAGGTTTGAGCCCATTTCTTTTTCCTCCTTAACCTTAGACCTAAGCTCCTGGTTCCAAAACCTGATCAGCAATAGTTACCATCACAAAATCAGTTTTCTAATCATCGACACAATCTCCAGACATTAAACAAGATGCTTGCACAGACCACAAGCCCATCTTTCCCTTGTGAAATTTGTCTCTCCTTGCATAAGAAGAAAAGAGCAGTGGTGGTGGGGAAAATAGGGCCTGAGTTCAAGCCCTAGACTCATGCTAGATCAATGGGATCTCACTCAAGAGGCTTGCTTCTGTGAGCCTGATTCTTGACTGAAAAATTTGTGACAACTCTCCCATGAGGATTAAACTAAGGAAACTAATTTCAAATGACGGACACAAGTGAATCTCAAATGCTAGCCCCTTTGCCCTCCTTCAGAGCAGGGATGAAAGTAAATTTGAGTACCTAGTCGAGGCTCTATCTCTTACACAACATCTTATAAATTCAACCAACATTTACTAACACCTGCCACATACACACCAGAGAGAAATAGTGGGGTCATGTGTTTCCCAACAGATATCCTGGAGAATATAAAATTTTGTAAATGATGATTGCAAGGGGGAAAAAAATCCCATTTTCCTCTCTCTAGAAATGTCCCAGCAACAGGATTCTCCAAAGGACTTGGTCTGCTTTCTTCTCTCTCACACCCTTGCTCACCTGATTTGCAACTCCGGGGAGGGGTTGAATAGGAGTCACAATGGAAAGCGGAATAACAGATCAATAGAGACCAGCAGCTGTAGTTCAGGACCATGAACAGCACCAGGCATTAGTTCTCCTGGTGGAAACAGGTAAGTCCTACTAGCCCATGGCCTTACTGCCCCCATTCTGATGGCGGAGTTGCCTGCCTCTCGTAGGATTGGCTCCTGCTGCCACAGAAATGATCTACGCCAGAGCTTGTGTTGTGAACTATTACAACACTCTCCTGGGGGCTGGAAGATGAGTCTGGAAACCCAAAATACCCAGGAACGCTTTCCATTTGGACCAATGCATGGAGAAAGGGAAAACCCAACTGTCACCTTCTGGGGTAAGCAGATGTAAAGGGACTTGGCATTTGTGGATTTGCCCATGAGCAATTTCTAAGCCAAGTCACAGTGCTTTTCTGCTTTAAGCCTCCTCTTCAAGCCAGTCAATGACCTCCAAGCACAAGAGTTCACAGAGGAATACCCCAGTAAGAGAAGCCCAGAGCCGAGTCCAAGGTGTGCCTGATCCTTTTCTGCTGGCCCATATGTGGCACTTGAAAGGGCTGATCTTCCCCTCCTTGAGACTCTGTTTTTAGAGCGATGCCTCTCATAGTAAAGCTGTTCAACCAACATTCCTTCTCCTCCTACCACATCACTGAAGGTCTTGAACAACAGCAAGTCTGGACTACTATGTTTGCTCTCTCTCTCTGTCCTCCTTCTTTGCTCTCTCTTCTGTCTCAAGCCTCTGGTCTCACTTCCCTGTCTTTGCCACCAAAGTCTGTTTGCCCATCCTGGATTCTTAAACTCCAGTCCCTTAAGCTAGCAATATAGAATTACCTGCAATTCTTCGTGTCCGTCCCTCCCTCCCTTGTTAAATCTGCTAATGAAACCTTTCATCCTTTCATTAGAAAAATCTCTAAATCAACAAGTTCCTTAATATTTTCTGAACCAAAATATATGTAGGTTGAGGAATAGAAGGATTTTTTTAAAATAAAGATTTATTTGTTTGTTTTTAGAGAGCGAGCACAAGTGGGGGAAGGAGCAGAGGGAGAAGGAGGGAATCCACAAGCAGACTCCACACTGAGCAGACACAGGGCTCAATCCCATGACCCTGAGATCATGACATGAGCTGAAACCAAGAGTTGGCCGCTTAACCAACTGAGCCACCCAGATGCCCCTGAAGAATGGGGTTTTAGATGATAATCTGGACAGCCAGTTGAAGTTGATGAGGTTATCACATGCAGCCAGCCCATTCGTCTTTGGAGACTCCTCTGAGATGACAGTAAAGAATAAAAAATGAATGAACCCATAATTAGGAAG
Source organism: Taxidea taxus jeffersonii (assembly GCA_003697995.1). Lineage (NCBI taxonomy): Eukaryota > Metazoa > Chordata > Mammalia > Carnivora > Mustelidae > Taxidea > Taxidea taxus. The sequence goes on from RCUC01123747.1 coordinate 13,576, forward strand.
AGAAAGGAAGAGAAGTCATAGAAAAGAAAGTAATCTGAGAGACTGAAAATAGATGGAGAAGAGAAAGCCAGTGATGCTTAGATACACAGAGGGAAATACAACCCAGAAACAAAGCTGATTTGCCCCCCAGGGACTGCTCACAAAACAGAGGGCAGAGCCCAGGCTCACTGTTTGAGGTCTTGGATCTTGGATGGATTGCCCCCTGCCTGTGAGAAGATCAGGAAGCCTGGGAGTGGGGTGGGGTATGGGAGTATAAAAGATCAGGGGCAGTGCCAACCTCCCACTGTTCTGTAACTGAATCAGTCATAGCCCAATGTAACAGGAGAACCACCAGAACTACCACTGTGAAATGGTATCAATATTGGGGGCCTGAAAGACCCAGCAACTGAAAAATGCTGATCAAGGAGTGCAATCAGGGGGAAAAAATACAAAAGCAAAATGATTTCCTTTCAAAATAACTCTGCAAACCAGAATTCCCAAAACCTACAAGGAAATGGAATGCTAAGAAAGGAAGCCAGCAAAATCAATGCATGAAGACACTACAGATTAAGTAATCTCATATGACAATGACTTTAAAGAAGTGTATTGAGAATATTCAATGACCTGAATGCCTGCTCTGACTCAAGGCTGGGAGACTCTTCCTGGAATTTCCGGGAGGCGGGCTTAATGCCAGACCCCACCCTTGAACCACTGGCACACACGGCATACAAATCCTCGGCTTTCCACTGCTTGCTGGACTCCTGCCCTGGAGAAAATTCCAAGAGTCAGACCTCAGTCCCAACAGGCTGACTGAGGAAGATAACAAGGCATCCCTGCAGCCAGAGGGAGGAGCATCAAGTTGACCTAGAAGGCTGAATAATGGCCCACCCTTCCAAAGACATTCACAGCCCAGCCTCAGAACCTTTGAATATGTTACCTGGTATAGCCAAAGGGACTTTGCTGATGTGAGCATGCCAAGGATTGTAAAATGGTGAGATTATCCTGGATTATCCAGAAGGGCCCAGTGTAATCACAAGGGTATGTATAAGAGGGAGGTGAGAGGGTCAGTGTCGGAAGGAAGAGATGTGACAATAGCACAGGAGGTTAGAGTGATGTGCTTTGAAGATACAGGGCGGGGCCATGGGCCAAGGAATGTAAGGGGCCTCCAGAAGCTGGAAAAGGCGAGGAACGGATTCTCCCCTTGCAGCCTCCAGAAGGAGATTGACACCTTGATTTTACTCCAGTGAAATGCATTTTGGTCTTCTGACCTCCGGAACTGTAAGATAATACATTCATGTTTTGTTATGGTCACTTTGTGCTTGTTACATGAGCAGTTGAGAGTTAATATGCCTAGTGAAATGGAATTGCTTAGTTTAAAAATGAGATCTAAAATCCAAGTGCTGAGTACACACACACACACACACACACACACACACAACTTCCTGGAGCATAAAACATGATTTTCAACTAAAAACCTCAGCAGGTAAATGAGAGATTCCTAAAACCCAATTAATGACCCTGAAGATGACAGGCGAGAAATACCTCAAAAACATGGAGAAGAAAGCTTTTTTTTAAATGTAACTTATGAGGGAAAAGAGACACAGTGAACAAAACCAGGAGATCTAATGGACAAATAATAGCTGCTCCAGATGGAGACAAGCATGAACAGATGGGGAAGAAGTCTTAATTGAATACTAGAAGAAAATCTTCCTGAGCCGAGGAAAATACATCCATCAGCTGATTGAAAGGCTCACTGAGTTCTATCTGGGTTGATGAGAAAGTCACATATGAGGGCACGTCCTGGTAAGGCACATGATCTCAGAGAAAAAAAGAGAAAATCTTCCAGGCTTCCAGGCAGGAGAACTTAAAAGGAGGGAGTTGTATCTGACAGGGTTCAGTTTATATTTTGGGATAGAAACCTACATATGACAAAAAAAAAAAAAAAGAAACTTATATCTGGTACTTTCTCTCTCATCACTGGAATATAGGTGTCCAGGAATTGAGGGGTAGAAATAGGAGTAAGTCCTCTCACCATTATACCTAGTAACCTGCTTGCAGAAGTTTTACTTCCCTCCCCCCGACTCTGAGCTCTGTATATTTGGAGGTCTCGCTTCCTAAGAGAGGAATGTTTCTACCAGAGGGCACAAGTATAGTTTCATTAAATGGAAAGTTGGATTGCTAACAGCCGGTTTGAGTCTTCTTTACACTAAACCAAGAGGAGAAGAAAGGGGTTACTCTACCACCCTAGGTAATTAATCTTGATTACAAGGTGAAATTCATTTGCTGCTCCACAGTGGAGATGGAGGGGACTGTATCTGTAAACCCAGAGGATGTCCTGGGACGTCTCTTAGGACTTTCATGTCCCATTGTAAAAATGAATGGAAAGCTACAGCATTTCAAAAGGCAGAACCACTAAGGATTCAGAGACTTCAGAAAAGAAAATTTAGCACGCCTCATCAGGTAAAGAATCCTAACCAGCTGAGAAGGAAGGATAGGTAGAATGAAGTGGAAGAAGGAGTTATAAATGTTAACCACAGCCTCATGACCGGTCACAGAAACAAAGACTGAATCAACTGTGAATATTTTCTTCCTTGCTTGCTCTATCATATGTGTGTGTTTATGTATATCAACCATTTTTTCTTTCTCCCTTCCCGTATTACTTTATGTAACTTTTGTTGGAGGTTAACTTTCCAATGTCATATTTAGGTAACAGAATATTCAGGCAGGACCGTAATCAGATTTGAGAAGTTATTAGTTGACCAGAGATGAATACAGCCCCTTGGGATTTTGTGTCTTCTCATTTTGGGGAGAGACCGAGAATGTCTTTTTTGCACGAAAGTAGTTGCATCATGTTAAATGGAAACATAGAGTTATTTTCTAATTGCATGAAGGTCAAATATATGTGTAACGGTGACTGTGAATGGTAAGAAGCCAATGAGAAGGACTGCCACAGAAAGTAATGTCTCCCAGCTCTAAACCCACTCTTCTATACTCAGCTTTGTGATGGGGACATGAGACTCCAAACCATGTTACAGCTTGGTCGGCTGGTGCCATGTTAGACTCTGCCAGTAGAGGACACTAGGGGAACATTAGGAGCCCAGGAGAGAGGAAAAAAGGGGCTGGCTACTTTTCATCTGCTTCTTATTTGATGCCCATCAGCTTGCTTTTCCTGGGAGAGTCACCTAGCAGGTCTTTCTACCACAGCGGCTGAGCCCAGTTTGAAATTGGTCCAACACCTGCAGACCACCCTCTTCATGCTCCTCATGCATAACCCAAAGACACTAGCACCAGCCAGCCTGGGATCCCTCCTAGAAGTCTGGTTTCCAACCCTGGAGGACTCCTCCAGACTGAGCAACACTTGCTCCAGCCTGATAGGACCTCTTCTTTAGAGATCTGAGTTTCTCCTCTGTGAGGCCCCTCCTCTAAGTCACTAAATTTTAATAATTCCAACATCTTCCCTTTGTTTCCCCAACCCTAGGAGTGACAGCTGCATCATAAAGTTACTTCTTCCGTATCTTAAAAGGATCTCTTTACCCTTTCAGTTACCTAGTCAATGCTTTTATACCTAGTTAACAATTCTTTCTTTCCAATTCTCTTGCCTCAAATAACGTGTAGTTTTTATTCCGTGAATAGACCCAACTTACATAGTATTCATTCGATGTCTTTAATGATTACAGGACTATTCATGTTTTCTACATCTTCTTGAGTCATTATGAGTAAGACATGTTTTTCTAGGAATTTTTCCAGTATAAAATTTCAGATATATTGGTATAAATTTGTTTATAATATCCCATTATTATCTTACAGATATCTGTAGCCTCTGGAGTTATATCTTCCTTCTTCCATTCTTATTATATTATTTGCACATTCCCTCTTTCTCTTGATCAGTCTCAGCAGAAGTTTATTGACTTCATTAGCATTTTATTTTAGTTTTATTTTATTTCCAGTCAGTTAACATAGTGTTATATTAGTTTCAGGTGTACAATACAGTGATTGAGCATTTCCATACCTCTCCAGGTGCTCATCACAAGTGCACTCCTTAATTCCCATTGCCTGTTTCCCCCATCCCCCACCCCTCTGTAACCACTGGTTGTTTCTCTATAATTAAGAGTTAATTAGTACTTTTAAAGACTTAATTGTTGTCTTTGTATGTCTTCTACTGTATATTTGTTCTATCTTTCATTAATTTCTGCTCTTAATTATTTCCTTCCTTCTCTTTAAGATTTTATTTATTTATTTGACAGAGAGAGAGAGAGATCCCAAGCAGGCAGAGAGGCAGGCAGAGGAAGTGGGGGAAGCAGGCTCCCCACTGAGCAGGGAGGCCTATTTGGGGCTTGATCTCAGGACCCTGAGATCATGACCTGAGCCAAAGGCAGAGGCTTAACCACTGAGCCACCCAGGCGCCCCTTCCTTCTCTTTCTTTGGGTTTGTTTTGCTATATTTTTTTACTGACTTCTTGAAATGAGCAAATCACTAATTTCAGTTTCTTATTTTCCAAAATGAAATTAAGACTATAAATTTTCTCCTTTATACTATTTTAACAGCATGTCAAAAATTTTAATATATGATATGTTTATATTCTCTTTCAGCTAAATGTTATAATTTCATCTCTGACTTTCAGGTTATGTGAAAGTAAGCATCTTAATTTCCAAATATGTTAATAATTTATTATCTTTTTATTGTCTGCTTATAACATAAGCAATACAACCACAAAAGGTGATCTGTATAATTTTAATTGCTGATATTTGTTGAGGTTTGCTTAGTGACATATGGTTAATTTTCACAAATGTTCCACAGAAGCTTGAAATGAATGTGTATTTTCAAATCCCTTTTCAAAAAATTATATAAATTAACATTCAATCATACTTGGTAACTACATTTCATAGCTTTTACATCCTTACAGGGTTTTTTTTCTGCTTGACCTGTCAATGATAGTGAGAAATGTGCTAGCCTCTTCCACAGTGGCGATGGATCTGTCAAGTTTTTGTTGCCAATTTCTGCTTTACTCATCTTTAAGGTTATCTTATAAGATGCATGTGAATTTTGAATTGACTTGACTTCCTGGTAAATTGAATATTTGATCACTACGTAGTTACTCTCTCTATTCTTAGTAATGGCTCTTCTTTAATGAACATTTTACCTCATGTTAATATAATTAAAATAGTTTATTTTGGTACACTTTTCCCATCTTTTTTGTTTTTAAGCTTTCTACACCCTTCTATGTTGAAGACATCTCTTAGAGAGCTGGAAGGGGATGAGTGGTTAATCCATTTTGAAACTTTCTGTCTTGCTCCACAGTGGGGCTCCCGGCTCAGCAGGGAGCCTGCTTCTTCCTCTCCCCTTGTCCACTCTCTCTCTCAAATGAATAAATAAAATCTTAAAAAAAAAAAAAAAGAAAATTTCTGTCTTTACCTGGTGAGTATAATGCATCTATTTCTGTTATTATTGGTAAATTTGGACTTATTTCTACAATCTTATTATTCTTTCTCTTTGCATTTTCTGTTTCATGCTTCTTTGTTTTTCTTTCTTGGCCTTTTCTTTTTTTTTATTTTTTAAAGATTTTATTTATTTATTTGATGGAGATCACAAGTAGGCAGAGAGACAGGCAGAGAGAGAGAGAGAGAGGAGGAAGCAGGCTCCCCGCTGAGCAGAGAGCCTGATGCGGGGCTCGATCTCAGGACCCTGAGATCATGACCTGAGCCGAAGGCAGAGGCTTAACCCGCTGAGCCACCCAGGTGCCCTTCTTTTCTTTTTTTAATGACTGAGTTTTTCTTTGTTGTATTTTCCTATACTTATTTTCTCTTCCTATTTGTATTTTCTATTTCATGTATTCTCTGATTTATACACTTAATCCTTTTTAAGGATTATCTTTGAAATTATACCATGCATATAATTTACAAAGTCTAAAATTAAGCAATATCTTATTCTATCCTCTCCTGAACAATTCAAGAAACTTAGAACCTTTTAGCATTGATTTACCTCTCTTTAATTATAAGCTATTGTTATTCAGTTTTTTTTTTCCATTTATTTATTTGATAGGCAGAGATCACAAGTAGGCAGAGAGGCAGGCAGAGAGAGAGAGGAGGAAGCAGGTTCCCTGCGGAACAGAGAGCCTGATGCGGGGCTCGATCCCAGGACCCTTGGATCACGACCCGAGCAGAAGGCAGAGGCTTTAACCCACTGAGCCACCCAGGCACCCCATGTTATCCAGTATTATATGAATCCTAAACTGTATTATCCATTAAAGAACCAACTTGCAGCTTTGTAGATTTTTTAATCACTTGTTTGTTTTCTTTTTCTTTTTTCTAACTGTTATCTTTATTATTTTTTTTCTTCTGCATAGTTGGGTTTAATTTGCTCTTATTTGTTTACATTGTTACAGTGGAAGCTTAGATTATTGATTTTAAACTGTCTTTTTATTCCTTTTCCAATATCAGCATGTACATTTTCCTTTATAAGCTCTATAGCTGTAAGGTATAAGTTTTCCTTTAAACATTGCTTTTGTTGCACCCCACAATATTGACAAATATTGATAAAAACTAAAAGGAAAGTAGAAAAACTATAAAATTAGAGTTGGAGACTTTAATATTTCATACTCAGTAATTGATAGAACAAATAGAAAAAATCAGTAAAGATACAGTAGAGTTGAACAACACTATCAACCAAAGCAATCTAATTGACACTTATAAAACATTACATCCACAAACTAAAATATACATTTTTTCAAGTGCTCATGGAACATTAACCAAGTTAGCTGTATGCCGGGGAACAAATCATGTCTCAATAAATGTAAAGGGAATAGAGTCATATAAAGTATGTACTCTGATTAAAATGAAATTAAATTAGAAATCAGTAACAAGAAGGAACCCAGAAAATCTCCAAAATTGGAAATTAACAACACACTTCTAAATAATTCTTAGAGGAGGTCACAAAAAAATTAGAAAGTATTTTGAACTGGAAGTCATCCAAAGCCCAGGTAATTTCTCTTGGTGAGTGGAAAAACCTACCCATATCTTGACCAGGTGCCTGCCTCTGGGAAAGAAGCTGCCATAGTCACACACTCACCTGTGAAGGACCCATTGTTTTTTTTCTTTTTAAAAAAAATTTTTTAAAGATTAATTTTTTTTATGAGAGAGAGAGAGAGGAGAAAGGACAAGCAGGGGGATGCACAGAGGGAGAGAGAGAATCTCCACGAGACTCTCCACTAAGCCAGAAGCCCTACACGGGGCTCAACCTGAACCAAAACCAAGAGTTGGATGCTTAACAGACTGTCCCACCTGGGTGCCCCACCATTATTCTCTGTAAATTTGGTTCATTGGGACTTCCTGATACACACTGCCCTTTGTTAGGCCAGTTTTTAAAATACGTTTTTAATTCTATTTAGGTTTTTATTGTTGTAACTAATGGGATGAAGTCTTTTTTGTTTTTGTTCTTCATTAACAGATGTGAAATGCTTCCATTGTATTTTTTTAAGATTTATTTATTTATTTATTTATTTGAGAGAGAGAGAGAGCATGAGTGGGAAGAAGAGGGGAGAAGCAAGCTCCCTGCAAGCTGGGATCCCAACACTGGTGTGGATCCCAGGAGTCTGAGATCATGACCTGAGCTGAAGGCAGACACGTAACCGACTGAGCCAACTGGGTCCCCAGCTTCCATTGTTGGTGAGTTCTGAAAATTTTTTTCATCAGTTCTGAAAATTTTATTGCTATTATCTTCTCAAATTGTGCCTCTCTTTTGAACTCTCTATTCTTTCATTTGAGACTCTGAATAGACCTTTCTATTTTATTTCCATATCTCTCAACTCCTCTTCCATGTCTTTTTAATTCTCTGTGCTTGACTGTGGGAAATTTCTTCAGAGTTACATTTCAGTACACTAATTCTCTCTTCAGTTGTGTCTAATGTGCTGCTTACTCCATTCAGTGAATGTTTGATTCCAATATATTTTTCATTTCAAGTTTTGTTTATTTTTTCCAGTCCACTTGTTCATTACTTACGAGTGTCTCTTGACACTCATTCATGTGTGTGTATGTATCCTTCATTTCATCAAATGTGTTAACAATAGTTTTGTATAGAATCTTAATCTGAGATTATGTATCAATTCCAGTATCTGCAGTCATTAGCGGTCTACATGTTTTTATGTTTTGTTTTGTTTTGTCTTTTAATAGATTTTATTTATTTATTTGACATAGAGAGAGACAGTGAAAGGGGGAATACAAGCAGGGGGAGTAGGAGAGGGAGAAGCAGGCTTCCCGCTGAGCAGGGAGCCCGATGTGGGGCTGAATCCCAGGACCCTGGGATCATGACCTGAGCCAAAGGCAGACACTTAACAACTGAGCCACTGTTTGCTCTTTTCCTGACTCTAAATCATACTGCCTCGACTTCTTGTATGCTTAGAAATCTCTGATTGTGAGTTCTTTGGTAAATTTAATCTGTGAAAATCCCACTGAAGCTTTCACTTTGGGCAACTGGATTGTACTTTATGACCTGTTTGTGGTTGTCACAGACTCTATGCAGCAACAATGACAAGAGCCAGATAGCTTCAAAGCTAATGTAGAAAGAAACAAATGACCTACAGGGGAATAATGATGCCTAATTTCTTCACAGCAAACCAGAAGCCTTGAATTACCTACAAAATCATGAAAAAGAATTGTTTTTCCAGTGAAACAATCCTTCAATAATGGGAGCAAAATAAGGACACTTTCAGACAAAAACTGAGTTTGCCAACAGCATACTCTCATTCTAGAATTTCTTAATCTTAAAAATGCTTATCACAATGTCTATAATTAGTCTAAAATATTTCATCATAAACAAATTGTCTAAGTCTATAGAAGTGGCCATTTGTCACTGTGTTAGCAGACACATTTTGGAGGCAGGGAACAAACACTTCTGTTAGCCATATCTAGACCAATATGTCAGGCTTGCTAATTAATAAATTGAATAGCAGGAATTAGTTTTCACTAACAAAGTTAACAAATCAATAAATAGCATGATGACAGTTAGTAAAAGACTCTCATGGTAAATTAAAGGTATTCAAGTTATATTAATTTATTTGAGTGACACCCCTTAATCTTGTATAAGTAGGATATAGGAATTTAGCAAGTCCTGTAGGCTGCACACCTAGGGATGCCGCCTTAGAATGGAGCCCTAAAATGCCCCGTATCCAGGCAATAATTTTTTTAAAGATTTTATTTATTTATTTGACAGAGACCGACATAGTGAGAGAGAGAACACAAGCAGAGGCAGAGAGAGAGGGAGAAGCAGGCTTCCCACCGAGCAGGGAGCCCGATGTGGGGCTAGATCCCAAGACCCTGGGATCATGACCTGAGCTGAAGGCAGATGCTTAATGACTGAGCCACCCAGGTGCCCTGTATCCAGGCAATGATGATAATTTCCATAGCTTGATACCAGCCATAAAAGTGGAGTATAACCCTGCCTCTGGGGTGGTGTCACATCTACCTTTAGTATACATTCTATGCAAGATGACTGCTTTGTACCTACCTACCTATTTGTTTATTAAGCATCTATTTTTATATGTGGCAGAATCTGGATGGGAGAAATAGGTGGCACATCCTCATTCACCTCAAACTTTTAACAGTTACCAATATCTCCTAAAACAAAGCTAGGAGCTGGCTTGACCACATTGGCTTGGTCAGTTCACATGATCTGACACAGCAAGCAATGGCAAAGATCTTTTATAGGAGCCCAACATGCCTGCTGGGAAGGCAGTGTGTTGTTATACTTCTAGTGTATAAACTAAAAAGAAGGAAATGGTAGGGTGGCAGGGGGATTACTTAGAAACAAATCCATGACATTGAAACCAAACCATTATGAGAAGTTGGGGCAACTGTGGGAAGCGGCAAGCCAGTCTCTGGATATTTTGGTTGAGCTTGGAGATTGTTTGAAGGACAGTGAAAATAAGATAAAGAGACAGTGAGGTGAAGGATGCTAAGGAGAGAGTATGAGGAGAAGGATGGAGTAAGAGCTAGAGCATAAAATCTTCAAAGAAAACACAGGTAAATATTTTCATGACTTAGGATTAAGCAATGGTTTTTAAATAGGACACCAAAAGAAAAAACAACCAAAAAAACAGATAAACTGAGTTTCACCCAAATTTAAAACTTTCGTATGTCAAAGGACACTATCATGAAAGTGAAAAGACCTACAAAATGGGAGAAAATACTTGCAACTCATATACCTAAAGGTGTTGTCTCTCAGCTCTAAACCCACCATTCTATACTCAACTTTGTCCACTATCCGAATATGTAAAGAGCTCTTACAACTCAACAACAAAAAGACAAATGACACAATTTTAAAAACATGCAAAGGACTTGAAAAGACATTTTCTAAAGAAGATAAGATTTTACGATGAAAATAAGCTTAGAAGGTAAGTGTCATCTTACACAAATGAAAAAAAAAAGATGTACAAATGGTCACTAAGCCCATGAAAAGATGTCCAACATAAATAGTTATTAGGAAAGTGTAAACTAAATAATGATAAGATACCACTTTAAACCCATGGAGACATCTATAATCGAAGCCAGATAATAGCAAGTGCTGGTGAGGATATGGAGAAATTGAAATTATTGTACTTTGCTGGTGGGAATGTAAAGTGGTTCAGCTGCTGCAGAAAATAGTTTTTCAGTTCCTCGAAAAGTTAAACATGGAATTACCCTATAACCCAACAATTTTGTGCCAAGGTATATACCCCAAAGACTTGGAAATAAGTATGCAAATAAATATATGTGCATTCGTTTCATAGCAGCACTAAAATAGCCAAAATGTGGAAACAACCCCAATGCTGCTCAGTGGATGAGTAAACAAATTGTGGTATACAATGGGATACGATGGGATACTATTTGGCCATAAAAAGGAATGAAATACTGACACATGCTAGAACATGGACAAACCTGGAAACATTATCCCAAGAGAAAGAAGCCAGACACAAAAAGTCACAAATTGTATGATTGCATTTATATGAAATATCAAGAACATGTAAGCCCACAGAGACAGAAAGCAGACCCGCGGCTGTAGGGGTTGGGAATGAGGAGAATGAGTATGGGGTCTCCTTATGGGGTGATAAAATGTTTCAAAACCAAATAGAAGTGGGGGTTGCCCAATACTGTGAAGGTACTAAATGCCACTGAATTGTCCACTTTAAATGGTTAATCTTATGTTATGCGCATTTCACAACAATAAAAAAAGGCAAGTATTTGTCAAGTTTGGTAGAAACAAAATCTAAGTTTGAAAATAAAAGAATGAAGGGCGCCTGGGTGGCTCAGCAGGTTAAAGCCTCTGCCTTCAGCTCAGGTCTTGATCCCAGGGTCCTGGGATTGAGCCCCACATCCAGCTCTCTGCTCAGCGAGGAGCCTGCTTCCTCCACTCTCTCTCTCTGCCTGTCTCTCTGCCCACTTGTGATCTCTGTCTGTCAAATAAATAAATAAAATCTTTAAAAAAACAAAAATAAAAGAATGAAAAATACATAATAAGAAAATACTAACCCAAAGATAGCTGGTGTACAAATATGTAGATTTTCAAAAATCTTTTATCGAGCTAAGATAATTTCTTTATATGCTTAGTTAACTTGGAATTTTTTAAAAATCATAAATGGAAGTTGAATTTTATCAAACACTTTTCTACATCTATTGAGATGATTATGTGGTTTTTCTCCTTCTATCGGTCAATGTGATGAATTACATTACATTATTTTTCTGAAGCATTCCTGGGACCAGTCCAACCTTGTCATAATGTATTACCTTTCATATGTTTATGAAAAACTTGACTTATGTTTCCTTTATTTACAATAGCCTTTGGTTTAGATATCAAGATTATGCCAACTTCCTAAAAAAATGAATTAGGGAGTACTGGTATTTTTTTCTCCTCTCTGGAAGAGTTTGTGTTAGATTGAAATTATTCGATCCTTAAATATTTGGTGCAACTCCCTGGTTTTAAAAAAAAAAAGGCTGGTTCTGGTATTTCTTTGGTATTAAGGTTTTTGATCACCAATTTAATTTTTGAGATGGTTCCAATATTGTTCACATTTTAAATTTTTTCTAGAGACAAATTTCATTACTTATAAATGTGGGAAAACTGTGCATTTGATTTAAAATTTCAAATTATTGGCCAAAAGTTGCTCATAATATCCTCTTTTTTTTTTTTTAAAGGAATTATGGTTTTCAACTCACTCACAGAACAAATGCAAACCAAGTATTAAATCAGGGCAATATTTTTATCAAGTTGGCAAATTGTTTTTAAAGATTTTTATTTATTTATTTGACAGACAGAGATCACAAGCAGGCAGAGAGGCAGGCAGAGAGAGGGGGAAGCAGGCTCCCTGCTGAGCAGAAAGCCCGACGTGGGGCTCGATCCCAGGACCCTGGGATCATGACCGGAGCTGAAGGCAGAGGCTTAACCCACTGAGGCACCCAGGCGCCCCTCATAATATCCTCTTACTATATTTTTAATTTATTCTTTGTCTGAAGTCATGTTTCCTTACAGTTCCTTTCAATTGGTTTGAATTGGTCCGATCTTTGGTTTCCCATGACATCTGCCAGATGTGTGGCAGTTTTATTACTCTTTTCTAAGAATCAGGATTTGGCTTCATTATTCACGTTTACTTTATGGTTGTTTCTATGTCATTTATTTCTGCTCTTATCTTTTACATTTCCTTTTTTTTCTACTTTCTTGGGATTTATTCAGCTGTTCTCTTGCTAACTTTGTAGCTTGAATGTTTGGCTTATCAGGTTCTCAGCATTTTTATCTCCTCTAAGCCTCTTGCATGTTCTGATATGTGAAATTTTTATTATTGTTCATTTCTGGTATATTCTAAAGCCAATTCTTTCATTTTTACCCAGGAATTATTTAAAGAGAGTTTTTTTTTAAATTTCTGTATATTCTTGTGATTAACTTCTTGAGTTACACGGTGGTCAGAAAATGTTATTTGTTCAATCTAACTTCTTGAACAGTAACCAAAGATTGCAAAGATTTGGTGAGATAAATGATCAATTTTCATAAATGTTCCAGGTGTGCTTGAAGAGAATGTAATGTCTCCAGTTATTTGGTGAAATGTTCTAGGCATCCCCATTATGTGATCCCTTGCAATCCTGTAACTCCTGTCTTTTCTATCCTTAGACCTTTTGTTTGCTTGCTTGTTAGGGTTGTTTGCTCCAGCTAGTTACTGGGTGAAAGGTGTTAGATGTTGGAAAAGCGGGAGACCACAGGATGAATTAAACTCACAAGGAAATCATCAGACACATCCAGAAGACAGAATGTTCTATAAAACAATAGCTTAGTCCCTTCAACTAATGTTAGGAAAATAGGGACTGTTCTAAAGTTAAAAAGATATAGCAATGTAAGCAGGTTGGACCCTTCATCCTAATTTAGAAAAACCACAGCTTTAGAGAACATTTGGGGGACAATTGATATGGGACCATCTAACTCCTGGGTCCCTTCTATCTAGGTCCAAGGACATCCAAGTGTGCTTCCTTTCTGGCTGGCCAGTGCTTTGGTTGTGCCAGAGGACGGCTGACATCATCGTCAAACTATTACAATGATAATAGACACTTATGCTGCTATGATAACAAAAGCTGGTCCCCAGCACCTAGTATCTGGTAAATGGGAGACACTTGAAAATATTATTTTGAGTGATTCACCAGTGGAATTCAGAAATAGATTGTGTGGTAGGTCTTGCTCTCTCTCTAAAGACTCTGACGTGGGGGTAGCCTCTCCCCTGTGCCCCCTCCTTTGTTTCACAAAACCTAGAACAGGTTTATCATCACTCATCTCTCTCTCAGTAATCTGTTCACGGGCCTGCCTCCTCTAATGTACAGCTAACTCTTCAAGATAAGAGCCTGTCTAATTTCCCTGGGTCTCCCCAGCATCTAGCCTGGCTGATGAGCAAACAGAATCAGTAGGACCATGGAACCCGGCCTCTGTCTTGGCTCTATATTTGCAAAATTCTGGGCCCAACTCCCTTACCTCCTTCATCTCTCTTCAGATAGGATATTCTGGTCTATCACGGAGTGAAAAACATTATGTACAAGCCCAGCCCTGACAGTGGGAAGGAGGGCAGATGGCAGAGAATTTTTGTGGTCAAAATATGACTATATCTGTCCAAACGGGGAAATTTCAAGGTTTGGAAATTCCCCAGCTGAGGACAGGAAAAGGCTCCTCCCTGGCCAGTTCTCCCAGCTGGCAGCAGGTGAAGACAGCTTCATTTTTGGGTATGAGGCTGTGCTACACCCTCAGGGGGTCTCCAGCAGAATGAAACCACTGTTCAGAGAAGTCGGGGAGCCCCCGAGTTTGCAGAGAAATGAGAATCTGCAGCTGGACTGATGAAACAAGATCAGCTGTATACCCCCCTCTAAAGTTTAAGAACTTTCTCGAGGGACGCCTGGGTGGCTCAGTTGGTTGAGCAGCTGCCTTCGGCTCAGGTCATGATCCCGGTGTCCTGGGATCGAGTCCCACATTGGGCTCCTTGCTCGGCAGGGAGCCTGCTTCTCCCTCTGCCTCTGCCTGCCACTCTGCCTGCGCTCGCTCGCTCTCTCTCTCTCTCTAACAAATAAATAAATAAACTCTTAAAAAAAAAAAGAACTTTCTCGAAACTCAGGCCACTAGACATATTCTAAGAAGATAATTGGGCAAATGCAAGAAGACGTGTGCTTAACGGTCTTTGTCACAGCTCCTCTGTAATTAAAAAAAATGGAAAAAACATCTAGATCCATCAATTTGGGATGGCATTGACGAATAATGCTCAACTGAACAATGGACTACTGCGTAGTAATAAGGGGTCATGAGAGATCAATATTCATTGGTATGGAAAGAGAGACCTGATACATACGTACACAGAGACTAAGACATATGTGTGTATATATATGTGTATGAAGAGGATGTCCAGAAGGTCAAGCTGTACCAAATTTCACCAAAGATTTTACTGGGTAGTGGAATTTAGGATGATTTTTATCTTCTCGTTTACATTTTATGTTCTATTTAATTTTTTTTTGACTGTGAGCATACGTGGCTTTCCCTACCAGGGAAAATTAAGTCATTGACATCTTGGAATACATAAAACGTGCTGTTAGCATTTTTGAAATATTTAAAGAGAATACTTTCTCCATATACACATGTATCAAATCATTATGGGGCACACCTACAACCAACATGATGTTGCATGCCAACTATATGTCAATGAAAGAAAGAGGTGGTCCACAGGAATGATATTCTATTCTAAACTTCAGGGCACTGTTTGCTCTGTTTCCTCACCCCTCCATGCAGGTTCTAGTAAAACCTGGAATTTAAGCCTGAGATTTGTTTCTCTTTTAATGATGCTGCTTTCACATTGGAAATTCTGAACAATTGTAGCACACAGAAATAGTTAGGGCCAGGCGCCGGAGTCAGACAGCCTGGGTTCGATCTGAATCAGGTTGTGCTCTAGCTCTGCGATCCTGGCTGGGTTGTGTAATCCTACTTTGACTCACACTGAAATCTGGGGTGATCATAATAACCTACATCATAGGATTAAGGATCACTGTGAAGGTTCAGTGGGTTGATACAGTTACAGAGTTACAGTTACAGTTACTTAGAACAATGCCTGGCATAAAGCAAACACTCAAAGGTTTTCATTTTAATTTTTATTAAAATTCATAGTCACATCATCAATTATGTGAATATACTATACATTTTATCGGTTTACTCTTAAATTGCACATCTCGCATTTTGGATCCTATTCTCTTTCTTCTGGAGTAGATCCTTGAAAAACTTTTTCCCTAAATATTGGCTAGGAGTTAGCTTTGTCTGTCTTTGAATGCACAAAATGGTCATATTTTGCTATCGTTCTAAATAAAATTCTTCATGAGTCCAGATGGGTTAGAAATTATATTCACTGGGGCACATGGCTGGCTCGGTTGGTAGAGCGTGCGACTCTTGATCTCGGGGTTGTAAGTTCAAGCCCTATGTTGGGTGTAGAAACTACTCAAAAGTAAAAAAAATTGAATTAAATTAAATTTTAAAAAAGAAAGAGATTATGTTCACCTAGAAGTCTGCAAATGTCTTTCCTCTTTGGCATTTCATGCTATAGATGATGCTAGATTTTAGGCGTCCAGAAAGGCCTACGATTGACAGCTATTTATTGACATTTCAAAGGGCATAAAGGGAAGTCCTTATGATAACCAAATTCTAGAAGAATGAGAATGAGGGGATGGGAAGTGTCCTGGATCAGAGGACAATGCATTTCTGTGTATTATTTGGGTCCACTGTTCAACAAATATTTCCCCTCCTTCCCCTCCCACGTGGGCAGTGTGAATGTCCCCACCCTGTTGCTATGGGCTTGGTCTTGGACAGGCATTAGCCAATGGGGTGTTTGTGGCCATATTGGAAAAAAGGCATGAAATGCATGACATGGGACTTGCCCACTTGTGCTTCTGCCATTGCAACATGAATAATATTCTGGGGCTAGCATGCCGGTTCAAGGAAGATGAGAGACCGATGGGGCAAGTGAGGACCCAGCCTACCCCTCGAAGCCAACTCCACCCTGAATCAGCTGACTCCTGGCTGACCCTAACAGTATAAGCAAGCTGTTTCACCCTAACCTATGGGTATATAACTTGGGGTTTATCTATACAACTGAAATAGGATACTACTCAGCACTAAAAAGAGGAAAATATTGGTAAACACAGCACGGATGAATCTCGAAATGACTATGCTGAATCAAAGAAACCAAACAAAAACTATTACATGAAATGATTAAAAACACATACAACTGAGTGATGCAAGGTAGACCAGGAATTGCCTGGGATTTGGGGGAGGTGAGGGATGGGCTGGAGGGAAGGGTTAGCAAGGATCCTGAGGACAGTTTTGGAGGCGACGGATGTGTTCACTCTCTTGATTGTGGTGATGGTGTCACAGTTATAAGTGTATGTCGAAACTCACTGATTGTGCACTTGAACTCTGCCTTTCGCTCAGGTCATGATCTCAGGGTCCTGGGATCCAGCCCTGCATCGGGCTCTCTGCTCAGCAGGGAGCCTGCTTCCCCCCTCTCTCTGCCTGCCTCTCTGCCTACTTGTGATCTCTCTCTCTCTCTCTGTCAAATAAATAAATAAAATCTTTTTTTAAAAATGGGTGCTGTTTTATTTATTTCTTTAGGAAAGATTTTAGTTTTGTTATTTTTATTTTTTTTATAAGTAATCCCGACACCCAACATGGGGCTCAAACTTGAAACGCCCAAGATCACAAGTCGCACATTCTATCAGTTGAGCCAGCCAGGTGCCCCTAAATGAATGTTGTTTTAAACCACTGAGTTTTGGGGTGTTTAGTTCCATATCAAAAGCTTCCCTGTTGTTTATGTTTTGCGACAGTGTTTCTCCACTATCTCTTCAGATTGAGAAGCAAGGGCCATTTCCCAAACCACAAAGACCCACTTATCAGGGCTAACACGGATTAGATGCGCCAGTCAGACCTAGTCGGAATAGCAGACATCAAAGCCAGATGAATGTGCGCATGTCTGTGTGTGGAGTCATGACTGGGTCGTCAACGTCCCTGGAGAGACAGAATTATTTTTTTTTAAGATTTTTTATTTATTTTTTATTTATTTGTTAGAGAGAGAGAGAGAGCGAGCACAGGCAGACAGAGAGGCAGGCAGAGGCAGAGGGAGAAGCAGGCTCCCTGCCGAGCAAGGAGCCCGATGTGGATGGGTTCTGAATCCTGTACCATCCTTTAACTGCCTCCATGACCCTGTACAAATGACCTAATCTATCTGTGCTTCAGTTCCTTTATCTGTAAAATTGGAAAAATAACAGCACCTACTTTGCAAGTTGTTACAATCGAATGAATGAATGAATGAAAATCACATAGAACTGGGCGCCTGGATGGCTCAGTGGGTTAAGCCTCTGTCTTTGGCTCAGGTCATGATCTCAGGGTCCTGGGATCGAGGCTCACATCAGGCTCTTTGCTTGGTAGGGAGCCTGCTTCCCCACCCTCCCGCCTGCCTCTCTGCTACTTGTGACCTCTATCTCTCTCTGTCAAATAAATAAATAAAATCTTTTTTAAAAGAAAAAGAGGGGCGCCTGGGTGGCTCAGTGGGTTAAAGCTTCTGCCTTCAGCTCAGGTCATGATCCCAGGGTCTTGGGATCGAGTTCTGCATCAGGCTCTCTGCTCCGCGGGGAGCTTGTTTCATCCTCTCTCTCTCTGCCTGCCTCTCTGCCTACTTGTGATCTCTGTCTGTCAAATGAATAAATAAAATCTTTAAAAAAAAAAAGAAAATCACAAAGAACTATATCCTGGGCACACAGCAGGCCTTCAATAAACATTACCTAGCAATGTCTTGAAGTTTGAAGGTCTTTAGACATTTAAACATCTTAAGAGCCAAAGACATACAAAATCCAATAAATGATTTAGAAACTAAGTTTGCAGACGTCCATCAACAGAGGAAAGAATTAGGTAATGATAGGACTCAGTCCCACAGTTATGCATCAAGGCCATCTAAGACCCCACACAGAAGGTCTTGAGATAAACATCTACACATAGTCCTTCCATCAGGGGCACAGGCGAGGACCCAGTGTAGAGATCTTGGGTCATTACGCAACATCAAACAGCCAAGGAGGTATCCTCAAAAATTGCTCAAATGACCTGATGATTTCCCTAGTGACTATTTTTTACTCCCCAGGAATACTTAGAGAAATGTAAAAAGAACCAACACTGAAGTGTTAATATTAGTATGTCAATGTGGTTTTATTGTTTTATATTCTTGTCATGTTTGTGAAAACTTGGTTTATTAGAATAACAGATTACCTTGTGATTCCAATTTAATATACATAACTGAGGGCTCCTGGCTGGCTCAGTCAGAGGAGTGTGCAGCTCTTGATCTCAAGGTCATAACATTTGAGCCCCGCAGTGTGGGTAGAGATAACTAACTAACTAAATAAATAAATGGGGACACATGGCTCAGGTGATGATCTCAGGGCCCTGGGATCCAGCTCCATGTTGGGCTTCCTGCTCAGCCCGGAATCTGCTTGTCTCTTTCTTCCCCCTCCAACCCCCCCAACCCTGCTTGCACACATGTGCCTGCTCTTTAATAAATAAAATCTTAAAAAAAGGGGGGGCGCCTGTGTGGCTCAGTCATTACGTGTCTGCCTTTGGCTCAGGTTGTGATCCCAGGGTCCTGGGATCAAGCCCCGCATCGTCTCCCTGCTTGGTGGGAAGCCTGCTTTTCCCTCTCCCACTCCCCCTGCTTGTGTTCCCTCTCTTGCTGTGTCTCTCTGTGTCACATAAAGAAATAAAAGACTTTTTAAAAATCTTTAAAAAATTAATAAACTTTAAAAAAATAAAATATGCAATTGAGTGATTGATCTGAACTTAAGACTTCACTCTTTCATACATTGTACTGGGACAACTCATTAAACTTCAGAGACACTGTGTCTATAATCTACATGTGTCAAGCTTGTAAGAATCACTAAATTTACTTGAGAAAGTTTGTCAGCCAATTATACTTAGAAAGTTGAGAAAATATACTGTATATGATGGGTAATGCAATAGGAAACATTTAGAGGAGTCTGTAAATGAGACCAAAGTTGATCAAAGCCTTCTGAGAAGTAATTGCTAAAATTTGCTAGACCCATAATTAAAATAATAAGTTATTTAAGCTGAAATTAAGAGCTTAAGGATGAACTAGGTTTTTTCCTTTTATGTGTAACTTTATTCTTTTGTAAGATTTTATTTATTATTTATTGGACAGACAGAGATCACAAGGAAGCAGAGAGGCAGGCAGAGAGAGAGAGAGGAGGAAGCAGGCTCCCCGCTGAGCAGAGAGCCCGATGGGGGGCTCGATCCCAGGACCCTGGGATCATGACCTGAGCCGAAGGCAGAGGCTTAACCCACTGAGCCACCCAGGCGCCCCTATGTATAACTTTAATAAATTGAATAGTAATTTTTTAAACCTAAGCAAACCCCCAAGTAATCTTCTCTGCACACAAAAACTACTATTTAAAATACCTTTTGATTGAAATATAGTTGACACACAATTCACATAGGAACTGGGCACGGGTCGCGACTCTTCGGGCCCTACACACCCATCACCAGCTACAGGTCACTCGGAACCTGGAAGACAGAAGTGTCCCCAGCCCTTATGGGACTAAGGTTGTGGCTCACAGAGTCCCCCAGAGGGATGTCGCATGTTGGTGTGAGAAGCAGCAGTGTGCAGACATGTCCCAGAGTCTGGGGCTGGGGTTGTGCCAGGGCTCCTGCACCCTCCACAGCTCAGCACACAAAGACCAGGGGCGCCTGCGTGGCTCAGTCGATTAAGCGTCTGCCTTCAGCTCAGGTCATGATCTCAGGGTCCTGGGATCAAGCCCTCTGTCGGGCTCCCTGCTCAGCAAGGAGCCTGCTTCCCCATCTCCCTCTGTTTGTGCACTCTCATGCACGTATGCTCTCTCTCTCTCTGTCAAATGAGTAAAATCTTATAAAGAATAAAACAAAATAACTACATAATCAGGGTGACATAACTCTTTTGTCCTCTGGCTGTGGCCTGCCCGCTCACCTGAGGACGCCACATCGCTGGAAAACCCCTCTCGGCAATGTCCGGGAGGCCCACGGGTGTCCCCAAGCCCTGGGGACCCTCTCCCCTCCCATGGGATCTGGGATGCTTGGCTGGTGCAGCACTTTCCCGGCACGTTCTCAGCTGTCCGTGCATTTTGGAAGCAGAGCTCAATGAATCCATTAGAAGGATTCTTCCTATAATTAACCCCTAGAAGTTTATGTTTTCAGACAATCCCAGAACTGCCACGTCACACTAAGATTTTGATCTTTATTATCATCCTAAGGGCTCCCTCGGGACTCAGGGAAGGAGACAAGGGTGATGTGACACTAGAGTCCAGGCAGGACGGCTGGCCCTGGTGCGACACTGGTTGTCCCCATGAGCAGAAGCAGGGGGACTGAGGCCAGGATAGGCGAGCAAGTGGTCAGCCTCCGGGCTTCTCTGGACCCCGTGCTGGCCCACTGCTCCCGCCTGGGCAGGGACCACACTGTTGGACAGAGCTGGCAGAATAGAACGAAAAGAAGCATCAGCCTCTTCCTTTACCCCCTCTCAGATGCAGACTCCCGGCATCCACCTGTCCCGATGCCCAACCCCTCCTTGCCTCAAAAAAGGATTGGGGAAATAACATCCCCCCCAACAACAGAAAAGTATTTGAAAAAGTTTCCTAGTGTAACAGGAAGAGCAGGCAGAGGGTAAGTTTGCACAGAGCTGGCGGCACTGTGCTGGGAGATGAGAGAGAAGGCCCTTCTCATCTGTTCTGCATTCTCTAGAAGAGGGAGGGTCATCGGGGACTGTGGGGGCTCACAGGAGCCAGAATCATCCCTGATTTTATTCATAATTGCTTAGGTGTCAGTTCTCCCCAATCATGGCCTTGACCCCTCCCCACAACAGCTGGATTTAGTCTTTTTATGACACAACTCTGGCCTGAAAAATCATCTCCTTGTCTCATTGTCTGTCTGGTACCCTCATAAGAATCTAAGCTTCTTGAAGGCAGGGGTCTGTCTGTCTTCTCTGCTACATCCCCAGTGCCTAGGTGCTAGGCTCATGGTCAGTGCCCCCTAAGTAACAGCTTATCGACTGCCCAGTGTCAGGAAAGTCCCTGTCCTCAGAGAGCTCGGGGTTTACCAGAGATGACAAGGGAATACACAGAACTCTCCCGTGTTCTTTGAACTCTGCAAACCCCCAAATGGGGGCCAGTTAAGGCTGGCTCATTCCACCTGGGACGCCAGATATGGCTTCATATGGAAAGACTCCCCAGAACTGAGTTTTGAAAGATATGTAGATGCTTCCCAGATGAACCAAAGGTATAAAGGTATTTAAAAAAAAAAAAAAACAGGGGCGCCTGGGTGGCTCAGTGGGTTAAAGCCACTGCCTTCGGCTCAGGTCGTGATCCCAGGGTCGTGGGATCGAGCCCCGCCTCGGGCTCTCTGCTCTGTGGACAGCTGCTTCCTCCTCTCTCTCTCCCTGCCTCTCTGCCTACTTGTGATCTCTGTCTATCAAATAAATAAAAAAACAAAAACAAAAAACCAGGGATCATTCAGGAAACAACAAGCAGTTTGATTAGACCAAAAGGAAGAGAGCAGAGACCCTCAGGAGGGGTCCTTCTTCCAAGAGAAAGAACTTGGGTTCCCTTCTAGACACAGCAATTGGCCACTTTGAGGGTTTTCTCCCCGTTGATATTTTGGCTCCTTCCCATGTTGAAGAGTCTTAAAGAGAGGGATGACTTGGTCAGAACTGCATTTCCAAAAGATCCCTCTGCCAAAATTGGAGTTCCCTGTGTCCCTTGCCCAATTATGACCATATTCAGGCATATTTCCAAAAGACTCTACTGCCCTTCTTCTAAAAATAGTTAGTTTTTCTTTGGGGGCACAGAAGTTCGCGCCATGATCTTTCAGAAGGAACTATACATGTTTCGATTCCTTGAGACTCATACCGTCACCTGACTGCATGTCTTCAACTATTTTTTTTGGGGGGGGTCCAGTTTCAAAAGTTAAGTCACATCACATAACAGATCGCAGGAGGAGACAGTGTCTGATAGACTAAGACTTACGCTTCGTTCAGCTTAACTCCGCATCTTTCATGTTTGGAGAGAAACCCAGCATCTGCAACAGTGAGGAGAAATAGTACTAGTATCTGGCTACTAAGACTGTTTTGAGGTTTAAGTTAGTTAATATAGTGTATCAAAGTGTTTAGTGTTCTCTCTGACCAACGCAGATTCAATTTCTAGAGTTGACCCAATAAGCTGAGTTTCAGTGGGAGAAAAACACCTAAGTATAGAAGTTGTGTGTCCATGAGTGTGTCCGTTTCCCTTTAGCTATGAGCCAGCCTGGGGCGTATCCATACTTCCCCTTCGCACTCTCACAGACCTACTATGTGTCCAATAGAGTTCCAGGTGCCATACATGTGTTATCTCATCATTCACACAATAAGCCTGCAAGATAGGAATGATTACCCCCATTTTACAGATGAAGAACACTGAGGCACAGAGAGGTTGACAACTAAAAGTTGCACAGCTCAAACTGCACTTGTTTGGACCTTCATCCCCCCATGCACCTCTGTACCTAGAAGACAAAAACCCCATTCTTCCCATCTTTGTATTCCCAAAGCCCAACTCAGGGAGGGACAGGGATACCCAGTGAGTGTTTGCTGGGTCTGTATCCCTGTATATGTTATATGGTCAAAATTACTGCTGAAAGCCCTTTCAATGGTCTACTTATACATCCAAAAATTATTTATTTAACACCTACTATGTGCAGGGCCCTGACCTAGCACTGGAGATAAAGTCCCCAAGGAGTGACAGGTGCCCTCCCGGCACCTCCCTGTCCCTGTGGAGCTTGGAGTCTAGTAAGGCACTAACTCGGTGGTTAATATCCCATCAGGCAGTGCTAAAGGCCAGGAAGAAGCAACAAGGTGACTAAGGGAATAGAGAGTGACAGGTACTACTTCAGATAAGGAGGTCAGAGCATACCTTTCTGCAGAAGTGAAACTTGAACAGAGCTTGAAAGAAATGAGGAAACAAAACATGTGCACATCAGGAGAAAATGTGAGTGTTCCAGGCAGAGGGATCAACAAGTGTCAAGGTCCTGGGTTGGGAATAAGCTTGGAGTTTGCAGAGCCCATAAGTGAAATATACATGGTGTTGGAGCTCAGCCCTTCACAGCGATATCTGCCAGCTACCTAGATCCCCTGGGGGATCCCCTTTGTCAAATACTCACTCCCACCCCACCTAGGTGCTATGTACTTTTCCTTCCAACAGCCAGCACCTGTGCCTCTCCTTTTGACCTCCCCAGGACACCGAAGCCACTTTGCACACTGAGGTAGAAAGCAGGAAGTACCTGGGAATTGACAGGTGCCCTCCCGGCACCTCTCTGTAGCCTTTAACCAGGTCCTGGAGGGTGGGGGCAAGTACGGAAGAGCGACTTTCATTCCAGCGCTCTCCTGCAGGATCAGCCTGGGCCAGCCACACTCTCAGGATGGCATCTGAGATGATCCCTTTGTTCTCTGCTTGGCTTCTCTCCTTGCCCGTCCTGCTTCACCCACTCCTTTAGTATCCTCATGGAAGCACATCCTTGCTAAGAGTCTTGACTACCTGAGACAAACATACAATGGGTAATGTTGCAGAACACAGTAATAAACACATCTGCAGGACATGTTCTGTTTTTTAAATGATGGCAACAAATACATAGATTTGGCTGCGTTGAGTTAAATGCACCTAAGATGCTACCCTGTCTGTATTATATCCCCCAGGCCTGCCCTCCGGGTCCCAAACTGGGGACAGCATGCAGGCCTATGGCCTGTGGCTCTGAGCTCAAAGCACTGCCTTTTAGTATCAGGAAGGGGAGGGTCCTGTCTGGAAAGTGAACCTGGATCAATCTTCAGAGAGACAGGAGTTAAGATATTCTTTTCCAATTCTAAGGTTACTCAAAGCCTCAAGAGAAGGTCTGAGCATATCAACCACACCCGGCTGACATCCAAGCCTATCACAAAACTCCTTCCCACAGGCCAGTATTTCCCTGCCCCAATTGCAGGCAAATCCTTTCTAGCAAAGGCCTCACCCTGACCCCTGGCAAAGCCCCAGGCTTCAACACATCCGATTGCTTCCTTGGTCCGGCAGATGTTTACCAAGGACCCGCTTAGCCAGCTGATCGAAGACACTGAGCCAGGTGCCCAGAATTCTGCAGGGGCCCAGATGGAGAGAACATCTGGCCCCGAGGATCCCATCAGCTTTGAGTATGAGCTGTGTCCCAACTAGGAACCCCAATGTGATAAATTATTACAAGAATGGCCTGAGTTCACCTTTCAATGTGACCTTGTCACTTCTCCTATCCCAGAGTGTACTCTATTTCCCC
This sequence comes from Taxidea taxus jeffersonii, assembly GCA_003697995.1. Taxonomy (NCBI): domain Eukaryota; kingdom Metazoa; phylum Chordata; class Mammalia; order Carnivora; family Mustelidae; genus Taxidea; species Taxidea taxus. Next base: position 38,425 of record RCUC01123747.1, read on the forward strand.
ATCCTTAAATCTGAAAACTTGAATAGAAAACTTATGTATGGGGGGCCTGGGTGGCTCAGAGGATTAAGCCTCTGCCCTCAGCTCAGGTCATGATCTCAGGGTCCTGGGATCGAGCCCCACATCGGGCTCTCTGCTCAGCGGGGAGCCTGCTTCCCCCTCTCTCTCTGCCTGCCTCTCTGCCTGCTTGTGATCTCTCTCTCTGTCAAATAAATAAATAAAATCTTTTAAAAAGAAAAGAAAAGAAAACTTCTATATTATTTTTCTACTTCTATATTATTTTTCAAATTACTACCACAAACCTAGTGGCATAAAACAACATTCATGTACCATTTCAGTCTCTATGGGTCAGAAGTCCAGAACACCTCCACTGGATCGTCTGCTCCGGGTCTCCGGCTGCAGTCGGGGTATTGGCCGGGGCTGTATTCTCACCGGAAAGCCGGGATCCTCCTTCAGGATACTGGTTACTAATAGAATTCAGGTCCTCTGGATTGTACAACTGGGGCTGTCAAGGCCAGGAGGCCACCCACAGTTCCTGCCATGTGGTCCTTTCCATGTCAGTTGCCTTCTGGAAGGTTACTGCTGCTTCAAATCTCTCCCCTCAGCAAACACCTGGATCCTCTTTTATTTACTTATTTTCTTTAAAGGATTTTATTTATTTGACAGAGGGAGAGACAGCGAGAGAGGGAACACAAGCAGGGGGAGTGGAAGAGGGAGAAGCAAGGTTCCCTGCAGAGCAGGGAGCCTGATGCGGGGACTCGACCCCAGGACCCTGGGATCCTGACCTGAGCCAAAGGCAGACTTAACGACTGAGCCACCCAGGCATCCTTGGATCCTCTTTAAACTGTTCTCCTGAGTGACTGCATGTCTTAATGGGTTAAGCGTCTGCCTTCGGCTCAGGTCATGATCCCAGGGTCCTAGGATCAAGTCCCTCACTGGGCTCCTTGCTCAGCGAGGAGTCTGCTTCTTCTCCCTCTGCCGCTCCCCCTGCTTATGCTCTCTTACTCTCTGTCAAAAAAATAAATAACATCTTTAAACCAATAATAAAGAAAAAAAATTAAAAGCATAAGAAACATATACTTGGGGGCACCTGGGTGGCTCAGTCGGTTGATCGGCTGACTTCAGCTCAGGTCATGATCCCAGGGTCCTGGGATGGGGTCCCGCATCGGGCTCCCTGCTCAACAGAGAGCCTGCTTCTCCCTCTCCTTCTGCCTGCTGCTCTGCCTACTCGTGCTATCTCTTTGTCAAATAAATAAAATCTAAAAAAAAAAAAAAAGAAACATATACTTGGTTTTCTTCCTGGGCTCCTGGCACAAAGCTCCTAAAACCTTGGTAATTTCCTGAGTGATGGGATAAGAGGAGGGTCTTGTGTTATTAGGGCCTTAGCTCCTTTCAGCTGCACCTGAGTTAATGCTGAAGAAGTGATGCTTGGTGCCCTGCCCCTGGGTAGCTTCAGGACGAGACTCATCACCAGAGAGACCAAGCGATTAGAACAAGTGGTTAGAAGGGGAGATGAGGCTCTAGATTCAGCACTGTACAGCCTTGAAGGAGCTTGGATGAACTTCTGGGCTGGTAAACACACTGCAGTCCTAGGAAGGGGGCATGTCCTGAGAGGGCGTGGTAGGTCTGCACCCTGCCCTGCACGCCTTGCCCTCCGCATCTCATCCATTTGGCTCTTCCTGATTTATGTCCTTTCTAATAAATTGGTAAATTTAAGAAAAGGTTCCCCGGGGTCCTGTGAGCTGTTGTAGCCAATGATGAACACCAAGGAGAGGGTCCTGGGAATCCTCAATGTACAGCTGTCCAGCCAGAAGTCTGAGGAATCCAGACTTGCTGTCCGTGCTTAAAGTGGGGAGTCTTGCGCGATCCGCGCTAACTCTGGGTGCTGGTGTCTCTGTTGGACTGAAACATTGGACATCCAATTGGTGTCTAAAGAGCTAGAAATCTGGGGGTGCCTGGATGGCTCAGTGGGTTAAGCCTCTGCCTTCAGCTCTGGTCATGATCTCAGGGTCCTGGGATGGAGCCCCGCATCAGGCTCCCTGAGCAGGGAGCCTGCTTCCCCCCCACCCCCACCGCCTGCCTCTCTGCCTACTCGTGATCTCTCTCTTTGTGTCAAATAAATAAATAAAATCTTTTTTAAAAAGCTGGAAATCCGGTTGCTGGTGTGAGGAGCAAACCCACATGTTTGGTGTTGCAAGTGCTGTGAGAAGAGAACCAGATCACGGACTCCCTTTGATTAAGTCAAAGTCGGCTGGTTGGGGACATTCATCACATTGCAAAAGCCCTTACCTTTTCATTTAACCTGATCATGGGAGAAGATCCAGCTCATGGCAAGTGCCATCCTCACGAGGGTAGGAGTAGGGGGAAGAAATTATACTGGACAAGCACAGGGGGCCTGGGGAGGGTGCACAGGGAAGCAGGAATCTTGAGGACCTTGAATTCTGCCACCGACTCTGACCAACAGCCCGTGGTAGAAGCTGTGTTGTGTAACTTCCAAGGCTGGACACTGCAAGGCCTTGCAGTGTTCTCCGCCTCCTTATAGGGCTCCTGCAGCCTGGAAGGAAGCCTGCACTGGATGGCTGAATCGTGAAAGGCCACGAGGAGAGCGAGGCCCAGCTAACACCCAGGACTAAGCCCCCCAACAGGAGAGACTCTGGCCATGTCTCTGCAGCCCCATGAAGGATCCGAAGCAAGACCAGGTAAAAACAAAACAAAACACACACACACACACAAATGGCCTAGCTGAGCCCAGGCAACCCACAGATTTATAAAAAATAGATTCTTGTGTATGAAACCACCAAATGATGATGTTTTGTAGCACAGACTAGCTGAAATGCCCTTTCTCTGGGCAGCAACTCACAAAGTCCAGGAGATTAAACGTTTCCCTTTTGGTGTTGGACCAAATCTCAAAAGGACAGACTGTGGAAGAGGTAGAAGAGACTTTCTCTCATAGAATAGAGATGCTCTATGAGGGGCGCCTGGGTGGCTCAGTCTGCCAAGCATCTGCCTTTGGCACAGGTCATGGTGCCAAGCTCCTGGGATGGATAGCTTACATATACTGTGTAATATGTCACCCTGGGGTAAAAAGGACTTTGAAGATATGATTAAGGTAAGGATGCTGAGAGGAGAAGATAATCCTCAATTATTTGAGTGAGCCCAATGTAATCACAAAGGTTCTTATCAGAAAGAAGCAGGAGGTAAGTCAGGGGAAGGCAAAAGTAAAGATCAGAGTGATGCAGCCATGAGCCAAGGAATGCCAGCAGCTTCCAGAAGTTGGAAGAGGCAAGGAATGGATTCTCTTCTAGAGCCTCCAGAAGGAACCAGCCCTAGGGATATCTGGACCATAGCTCCGTGACGCTGATTTGGGATTTCTGACCTCCAGAACTTGTAAGATAATAAGCCCGTGCTGCTTAAAGCTATTAAGTGTGTGGTAATTTGTTGCAGCAGCCGTAGGAAATTACTGCGTGTTTATTCTAGTACTAGTCACACTATGTGGCAGGTGCCTCTCACCTGACTAAGAGCTCCTCAAGCCTGGAGCACCTTTGTTTAGCCACAAGATATTGTGGCTGAACACAGTATCTTAAAAAGGGTCACAGAAGTTGCTGAGTGAACTAACAAACGGATCTCATGTTTACCCACTTTTTCTGGCTGCCCGTCTCTCTCGGGCTGAACACACACTCACACACACACTCGTATCTACACAGTTCATCTTCCATCCACCCCGCTCATCCCCAGGAAGGCAGCTGTATTCTTAGACCAAAGCCCACTTTGGGCTGGCCAGCAAATAGCTATTTTTCAAGAATATGTTGATTTTTAAGGAAGGTGAAGGGGATTTCTCCCAAGGTAATAATTGAACAAATCTGCATAGATACAGGGAGGAGAAGCAGAAATTTTGATGTGATTGATTTGAAACCACAAGAATTGGTATTACAATACAGAAATGTAAAAATCCTTTTTTTTTAAGAGGCTTTATTTATTTACTTGACAGACAGAGATCACAAGTAGAGAGGCAGGCAGAGAGGGGTGGGGGGGGAAGCAGGCTCCCTACTGAGCAGAGAACCCCTATGGGGCTCGATCCCAGGACCCTGAGATCATGACCTGAGCTGAAGGCAGAGGCTTAACCCACTGAGCCACCCAGGCGCCCCTAAAAATCCTCTTTTTTAGCAGGAGACGGTCCTGATCCTTACATCCCCATTCCTCTCCACCTCCATCTCAGCCCCACCACAGCCACGCAAATGGTGGCAAAATTTCCATTGACACGGAGAGGTTCGCTTTATATCATTAAGGGAGAAAAGCAGATTCCAAACAGTGTGATTCATAAGATCCCATCTTGTTAAAAAGAAATCAATACATATACTATGTACAACAATGTGTACATATGCATACATACGTGGGTATAGAATAGAACAGAGGCTGGGAGAGGATTCATGAGGATATTAACAAGGGTTTGATGGAGATTATAGACAGTCGGGTTTTTTTTTTTTTTAATTTACAAAGAACAAGACCATTGGTGTAATTAAAAATAAACTTTAAATAATTCAAAGGAAAATAAATGGAGCGTATTGTGTGGCAGGGCTATTTCCTGGCCATTCTGCGACAGCCAGGTCTCCCGGTCTCTCCTAAAATAGGAAGCTAGGGTCTGGTCTCCCCCTGAGCAATGGCGGACCCACCGAAGGAGCTGCCCGCAGCCGAAGAGCGCCGAGGCCAGGGGGCCTGGGAATCAGAAAACATATAGACAAGGCCATGTGGGTGGTTTCTGCCAAATGACCCAAGGATGACCCCCTCGGGCCTGATCTGGGGTGCCAGAAACCCGACTCACCCCACAGCCTCTCTGTCCCTCCCCTCGCCGCCACATAGTCCTGGCTGCGATCTTCACCCCGCCGCCTCCGGGGTGAAGACAGGTGCCGCCCAAGACCCCGGCCGGCCGAAGAACCGACATACTGGATCCTCCGGGCCTTCCTCCACCCCGTCACCGCCCCCACCCCTCTTCCTGCGGTGGAGTTTTTGTTTTAATTCATCTGAACTGGTTACAAAACCACACTCCCACGAATACATAAATAATGGATTGGAGAGGGGGAGGGCAATGTTTTAAAGAAATTCCCGCAGGGCCTGGCAAGGCAACGGCAAATGCATTTCTGCTGTATCATATTTAACTATTTGCAAACTTCTGCTGGGAGGATGCGCAGCAGCTGCGGAGACTCCATCGCCCTTCCCCTGCTGGGGCCTCGGGAGACTTGCAAGGGGGAGGTGTTAAAAGGAGGGAGAAGTTGTCAGCTATCGGGGGCCGGGAAGACGGAGAAGGGAGTAAGAAAGCGTTTGTTAGACCGCAGTGCGCCCGACCAGGCCTCCCACAAGCCAAACATCCTCCGGGTTCCGGGCCCGGACTCCCGCCGCCAGGCGAGGCCCCTTTAAGAGCCAGCGCGCACCCCCGCCCCGCGAGCGCTCACTTTCCCTAGCAACCGCCCCGGGGGAGGGGGAGGTCCTGGCAACGGCGCGCCTGCCCTGAGGGGTCACGTGACGGCCCGCAGCTGGAACACGAGCGCGCGCCCCGCCGCGCGCCCGCCCGCCGGGGCCTGTGCGCTGCGGCGCGTGCGCGAGCGGTGCAGCACCGGCCGCGGGAGCTGGGAGTATTATGGGCTGTGGGTGCCGCTGAGCAAGATGGAGCTGTCTGCAGTGGGCGAGCGGGTCTTCGCGGCCGAATCCATCATCAAACGGCGGATCCGAAAGGTGAGCCGCCTCCCGAGGCCAGACGCCTTGCCCCGCAGCCGGTGTCCGGGTCCGCGGCCCATCGGGGCCAAGCGGTCCCGCTAACCAGGGCTCTCTCCCCCACCCCCGCGCCGCCGCCTCCTCGCGTCCCCGCATCCTCCCCACCCCCACTCCCCCCCTTTTTTTCCTCTGTTTTTCAGGGACGCATCGAGTACCTGGTGAAATGGAAGGGGTGGGCCATCAAGTAAGCGCCCCTGGGGTCCAGGGTCGAGGGGGGAGGGGAGGCAGCGGACAGGGCCTTTTTTTTCCCTTGGTGGTGGGGGCTGGGGGGGTAAGTGTGCACGTTTGCTGCCTCGCATGTGCCTCTGCCTCTTAGGTTTTCATTTTTATTTTGTGCATGTGTGACTCGGCAGGTACAGCACTTGGGAGCCGGAGGAGAACATCCTGGACTCGCGGCTCATTGCAGCCTTCGAGCAGAAGTGAGTTTGCGAAGCTGGCAGGGGCGGCGGGGCCAAGGCTCGGCTGGGGCGCCGCGCGGGGACGCGGGGGAATCGGGAGAGCCGGGGAGGGCAGCGCGGAGTGGGGGCCCGGGAAGGGGCTCTTTTTAACCTTTGGCGTTTCTCGGCCGCAGGGAGAGGGAGCGTGAGCTGTATGGGCCCAAGAAGAGGGGACCTAAACCCAAAACTTTCCTCCTGAAGGTAACCTGGCCCAGCCCCAGCAGCCCCCTCTCGGGCCCCTAGCCCTGGCGCAGCACGGGGCCTGCAAGGGAGGGACAGATCCTCGGCTGCCCAGGCAGGCGGACCTTTCCAGAGGGGCCCCAGCTGGGCAGGGGGTGGTTGTGAGCCCCAGACCGAGCCCCTGGCAGCCGGCCCTGGCCAGTTCCAGCAAGAGGGGCCTGGGAGTGGGGAGTGAGGGAAGAGGATAACCCTCGCCGAAGAAACCGGGGCAGGCAGGCCAGCGGGGCTCCAGAATGGGGGTGGGTGAGGCGGGTGGGGGCTGTCTACCTGAGCGGGTAGCAGAGAGGTTACTCAGCGGATGAGGCGGACCCTCATCTCCCCCAGCCTTGAGCTGGTAGGGCTCTGCCTGGAATTAGGATCCGTGGGGAGAGTAAATGTAGTTTCCCTCAGGGCTGGGAACCCGAGAAGCCTTTGGGGGCCACTTGCCTCCCTACCCTCAGCTTCCTTCTCTGTCTTAGGATTTGTTCTGTGTGCCTCCCCTCCTCACTGGGGAATGCAACTTGAATTTGACCTTAGATCACTTCACTTTGAGTTTATCACCTGGGCAGGCCACTGCGCTCCCCCCCCCCCCGCTGTTTCTGGAGGTTCTAATGAGGATGGGGCCTGGGGGGAGTGGGAGCATAGCACATTAGCCTTGGCAAGGGAGGGAGACCTAGCCCCAGAGGAAGCCATCTTAGAGCTTTTGGGGGGATTATTTGAGTTTTCTTAGTGAGAAAGATCAGAGTCGGAGAGCTAAGGCGAGATGACCCTAGGAGACAGGCAAGAGCAGGTCAAGGCCTCCGTGGGACACCAGTCGGCCCCGCAGTGCTAACATTGCCTCGGGACCCCTTCCCACCCTGACAACCTGTGACTCAGGGGTGATCGGCACCGGAAGGGCAGGGAGAACTCTACAGGAAAGAGACTGTGCAGAAGGCTCAGCCTCAGCATCTCCAGTTTGTGCAAAAGGCCCAAAGCTCCATGAAGGTGGGGTGGGCCTCTCCAGCCCCACCCCCACCCCAAAAGGTCTGTGCCTGGGTAAGGGTTTGAACTTAAAGCAGACGTGAAAGAACCGTTGGTTTCCAGAATGACCTATTTCCATGACTCCTGTTCCCAACCGACACACATGAGGGGATCCATGGAGGAGCGTCCTTAACCCTTGATGCTTCTTAGGAGGAGGGATGGGGCGGAGCAGCTGGAGGGCGGGTGGGCTCTGTGACAGCCTCTCAGCGCAGCCGGAGCGCCCTCTAGCGGTCAAGTGAGTAATGACCGTGAGCTTCGATTCACAAAATGCTCTTTTCCCCCCCTTGATTAGCTCTGGCTCCTAACACCGCGCTGAGTTCTTAATCTGGATTATTTCCTTTAATCCTCTCAACAACCCTATGAAGGAGTATTAGTCCCATTACCCAGATGAAAAAAATAAAGGCCCAGAGGGGAGAGGTGACTTAACGTGAGGGCCCACCACCCAGCTTCCTGCCTTCATTCTGGCTCCTTTTCCTCCCCCTGTCTCTCAGAGAGTACACACATCCGGTGGAGGGGACAAGGTGGACACTGAGGAGACGGTGAAGGCCGCAGAGGTGGTGGGGGAGGGGGTGGAGAGGCAACTGAGCGGACCTGAGCCTTATTATGAGTGATGTGGATGTTGGCAAGGGGTGATGGAGACCAGCTTGTCTGGAGCCCATGGCTCTGGGTCTCTGAGAGGCGGTGTGTTTAGTAAACAAATGATACTCAGCCTTTACTTTCTGCCTGGCGCTGTTCTGAAGGGAAACAGGAGCCCATGAGGTAGGTAGCCCATTTTACACCTAGGAAAACAGGCCAGAGGGGTTGTGGCACTGGTCCACGGTCACAGAGAGTCAGCGGCAGAGTCCAGATCTCTAATCTTCTGTGCTGTGGTCTATGGTACAGGCCAACCCCTCAGAGCCATGCCTCTCACCCCATCAGAGTGCAGCAAACACAGTGGCTGTGGTTGGCCTTTTTAATTCACAGGCAGACCCAGGTCCTACCTCACAAAATTCTCAGCCTGAGGAGGAGAGAGGAAGAGAAAGGGTAAACCAGTCTCTTTTTTTTTAAGATTTTATTTATTTATTTGGTAGAGAGAGATCACAAGTAGGCAGAGAGGCAGGCAGAGAGAGAGAGGAGGAAGCAGGTTCCCCAGCGAGCAGAGAACCCGATGCAGGGCTCTATCCCAGGACCCTGGGATCATGACCTGAGCCGAAGGCAGAGGCTTTAACCCACTGAGCCACCCAGGCACACCCCCCCCTTTTTTTTTAACAATATCTAGAAGCTATAAAGTGAGGCATGTTCCTCATAAAAGGTTTGGAAACCATACATTAGTAAAAGATTATTGCTTACCAATCCCCTGTCCCCCCACCTCCGTGGAGAGATAAATCTGGTATTTGTTGAGTTCGGGCTGTGTGCCAGACGCTGGGCAGAGCAGGTAGCATATATTATCTGACGGTAGGTGATGGCCCAGCTAGCCAGAGTGTCATCCCAGGTCTGAGGTTTGCCCACTTTTGCCACACCCCAGGAACCATCAGCCCTGGACTTGGGCAGAGCCATGAGGACAGAGGTCTGAGAGCGCAGGCAGCCTGTGGATGGCGTGAATGCTAACCCCTCCGGGGGTGGGGGAGGGTACAGGGATTAGAAAGAGTGGAGATCCCCCCAAGTTCCCTTGGGGATGAACCTTGCTTGCCATGCCAAGTTGAGGCTGGCCCCCTCCTGCCTTTGTCTGAGAAAGGATGCCAGGGAGCTGGGGCCTGGCTCTACTGGCCCGTAGAGCCAGTAGGAGTAGGAGGGGGCAGCCCCAGCATGGGACATGCTCGATCGCAGGTGCTGCCACCTAGTGCTCAAAGGGATTATTGGCCAAGCAGCCCCAGGAGACCAAGCAAGGCCAGGAGGGCCACGTAGCATAAAAAGTGTTTCTCCCACCTTCTAAAGACCTTGCTACTTCAGCAGATAAGTCTGCAAATACCACTTCAGGGGACTGTGGTAAGATACAATCTAGTTTTGTGTGAGGCGCACGCAGGCTACACCAACTAAGCGTCTAGTAGTGTGGGGGAGGTGGTGGAGAGACCCTAGAGCATATCTCACTCTTGGGGAGCTCACAGATGGACGGTGGGAGTGTGTCCTCCCCCTTGGCCGTCACTGTCTCCCACCTGGATTGAGGCAGACACTGCCTAGCGAGTGTCCCCCCACCAGGACCCAGGATGTGTGTAGATGACTGATCAGCCATTGCTTTTAGTCCCTTGACCACTGCATTCTCTCCCCACTGGACTCTGTGCCTTCCCTGTTGGTCTTAGCAGCACCCCTGTGGCAGGCCCCCCACCAAGCCTCCACAGCTGCCTCGCACATCGTTGGCTCGGAAGGGACCAAGGCTGTCTCCTACCAAGGCTTCATTCTCCGGGACAGGCCTGTGCCTCTAAGCTGTGCTCCTCCAGGTCCCATCTTTATTATACTGAGTCCCCCAACGTCCTCACTGCCCTCCCCTTGTCTTCTCCAGGGAGGGCAGCCCCTGGGGGAGAGGCTGTGTGTGTTGGGAGTTGGAGCTGTCTTGTGACTCTAGTACTTTGTTAGTGAAGGAAGGGCTGGTCGTAGGGGGGCGGTTTATATGACCTTGTGAGTCCCTTGCCCTGAACTCAGCGGTGGGTGGGTTGGGGGTGCTTACAGATTTCACACTTGGGAGTACAGCTGAGCCCAGGAGCCGGGGAAGGTTCCCTGGCTGCCTGCAGGCCTCTTCAACCATCCTGCCCGCCCCGCCCCCTCCCCACGCAGCCCGTCCTGGCACGGGTATGAAGTTGGTCCCACCTCTTGGTCCATCCCCACCAGATCCTTGTCTCAGCGGGGTAGATTCCAACCTAGGCTTGAGGTGCTGGCTTTGGAATCTGTTGGCCCTGATTTGCTCAGCCTCAGGCCTTGAGCCAGATCCTGGGCAGACAGACGTGTATCAGACCCAAGAGGGGAAGCGGAAGGGGCTCCAAAGGTACAGGAGGGGCTGAGAGGGCCAAGAGGCGGTCCTAGAGGGGGCGATCAGCCAGGGAGGCAGGTCCAAGCTGGAAGTGCAGCCTGTCCAGAAGCAGAGAGTGCAGACAGAGCTTTTGGGACCCTGCAAATAGATCAGTGGCCCTGGGGTGTGGGGTGGAGCAGGGAGGGGCCTCCCTCTTCCTTCTGGCACCAAGAATCGGCCTGTGGGGGAGTGCCAGGCAAGGCTGGGATCCTTCACAGAGCAGAGTTCTTCCTCGGCAGTGTCCTGGTTGCTGGCATTCCTCTGTCAGCCAGGGCAGCTGCCCATCCATCTGTCCCGGGTACCCAGGCCCTCAAAAGTAGCAGGTCTTAGAGTCCCGCTTGGACGAGGGTTGATGGACCCTCAGACGTGCGCTTTGCTTCACCTGTCTGAGTCCCTTTCCTTTTGTCTCTAAGACAGGGTTGGGAGACCCGCGGGTTCTCTGACGGGCTCTCAGGATGGTTTAATGAGATGGGACTGGGGGGGTCGGGGTGAGAGGGGGGCACGTCCAGGGGAGGTCAGCGGGAAGCCCCGCCCCTGCTCACCGCCCCCCCCCCCTCGCCACGCAGGCGCGGGCCCAGGCCGAGGCGCTCCGCATCAGCGATGTGCACTTCTCTGTCAAGCCCGGTGTCAGCGCCTCCTCGCCCAAGCTGCACTCCAGCGCAGCTGTGCACCGGCTCAAGAAGGACATCCGCCGCTGCCACCGCATGTCCCGCCGCCCCCTGCCCCGCCCTGACCCCCAGGGCGGCAGCCCGGGCCTGCGCCCCCCTATCTCGCCTTTCTCCGAGACGGTGCGCATCATCAACCGTAAGGTGAAGCCTCGGGAGCCCAAGCGTAACCGCATCATCCTCAATCTGAAGGTCATCGACAAGGGCACGGGCGGCGGCGGGGGCCCTGGGCAGGGGGCCGGAGCACTCGCTCGCCCCAAGGTCCCCTCGAGGAACCGGGTCATCGGCAAGAGCAAGAAGTTCAGCGAGAGCATCCTACGCACCCAGATCCGCCACATGAAGTTCGGTCCCTTCGCGCTGTACAATAAGCCACCGCCCGGCCCTCCGCCTCCCCCGCCGGCGGGGAAGGCTGACCCTGCGGCCTCTCCCGGCCCAGGGCTGCTCCTGGCCGCCCCCGCGGCCCCCTTCGATGCTCGCAGCTCCAGCTCCTCCAGCTGCCCCTCGCCAGCACCGCAGTCCTCGTCCAACCCCCACGATGTGCCCCCCAAGCTGCTCCCTGAGACCGTGAGCCCCACTGCTCCCGACTGGCGGGAGCCGGAAGTGCTTGACCTGTCCATCCCTCCTGAGGCCGCGGCCACCAGCAAGCGGGTGCTTCCCGATGTCCCTGCTGCCACCAGCCCGGCGCTGCCCGCGACCCCCGAGCCCGCCAGTGCTGCCTCCGAGCCTGAAGCTGGGGACTGGCGCCCTGAGATGTCCCCCTGCTCCAATGTGGTTGTCACCGATGTCACCAGCAACCTTCTGACAGTCACTATCAAGGAATTCTGCAACCCTGAGGATTTCGAGAAGGTGGCTACTGGGGTAGCAGGTGCCACTGGGGGTGGTGGCAGCGGTGGGGTGAGCAAGTGAGGGGGGCTCCACCAAGGAGGGGGGTTTGGGGGGCCCTCCTGCCCAAAGTCATCCTCTTGCTCCCACCCCCATCCCCGCCCTCAGACACCTCTGCCTGTGCTTTGCTTGTTTCAGATGGCTCAGTGTTGCCCCTCCGGGATGGGGCTGGGCAATTGGAGCACCCCCCCACCCCACGAGCCCAGTGGGAGCAGCAGTCCTGGAACGGGTTAGGGCTGGGGTGGGGTGAGGGCACTTGGAAGTCCTCCCTCTCGGCCCTTGGCACCCTCCCTGCCCGTGCATGGTGGGGTCTGCTGGGTGGCTCCCAGGGAGCCCCCGAACCTGGGGTTCAGCTGCCTGCTCTGCATCCTGCTCTGTCTCCCCAGCTTGCTTTCAGCTCTCACGCACAGCATCTGAATCTCGCGGTGCTAACCCGACAGCTGTGGGGCCCCTAGGAGACCCCCCTCCCAGCGGGGGTGCTGTCCCTTTCCTTCCCCTCCAGACCTGGGCAGGAGGGCCAGGGATGGCAAAGCCCAGTCATAGGTCAGGGAGGGTGGCAGGAGCAGGGCCAGAGGCCTGGGTCTTCCCACCCACTGCTGGACCTGACTTGGACCTGACCGGAGCAGGTCCCCTTAGGCTCCACTGCACCAACTCCTTCCTCCTCCCCGTCTCAGAGGTGGGAGGGGTCGGCGGGGACCTCACCCTGCCTTGGCCTCCCAGCAGCTAAAGGGCCCTTCAGTTCTCAACCAAAGGTGCTACAAGAATCTGCCGTGGAAACTTCCAGCTGGCTGGCGTCCCTGCCGCCCCACGGCATGTTTGCGCGCGTAGCTCATATGCGCTGGGCCCAGGGCTTTCCAGGCGGCTCCCTTGAGGGTTCCTCAGAATGGGATTGTCGAAGGCCCGACCTTTCCTTGTTCCTTGCCCAGACCTGGCGTGGGTCCAAGGAGTTTGCTGTGGAGCCCCCAGGCCGATTCCCCTCCCCAGCCCAAATGTGCTGGGGTGCACACCCCCGCACCCTCCTCTTCCGGGTGGTCCGCTCAACCAGCCCGGCCTCTGCTGCAGACATGGCACAGTGGGGACTGAGGTGGAGAGGGGAGATGCCCACCTTGGCCTTCCCCTTTCTTCCTCCCCCACGTGTGGGGGAAGGAGGAAGCCTGGAAACCACTCCGGGTTGCGGGGGGTCGTCTCCTGCCGCCCCCCACCTTGCTTCTGACCGCTGAAACTCTTCTCACAGCACAGCCCGCTGGCACCAGTGGGAGGCTCTGGAGCCGGGGGTGGCTTTCCTTCTGTCGCCAGGGAGCAGAGGGGTCCGCACCGGTGGCGGAGGCCAGCTTAGGTCAGGCACTGGGAGGGCAGGCAGGCCTAAGGGGGTGACCAAAGAGGGGCCTTTGTTCTCCAGGAGAGAGAGGGTATGTGGGACCTGGGCTCCAGGGCACTGTGGGGTGGCCACCCGCTGGGCGGGCCCCTGGTCTCAGGGTCTCAGTCTGGCCTGACGGTGGCGCAGCCCAGCTCCTGGCTCCAGGGCACTTCCTGGCGTGTGCAGCGAGCAGTGTCCCAACTGAGAAGCAGGAAGGGAATCCCGTTAGGGAGCAAATGCCTTTGTCCGGAGAATGGGAGGACTTGTTCTTCCACAGCGCTCCCTGCCCTTCCCCCACCCCTGATGTAGGACAAGGGCCCTCCCAGGGTTTGGGGGGCTGGCACTCCTAGACCCCTCCCCACCCGGCCTTTTGTGTTGGCTCTGTGGCCGTCCAAGTGCCAATTGGCTTCCCCCCAAATAAGGGCTGGTATTTCTCCTCTGTCCTTCGAGGGGATGTCCCCCCACCCCGCTGACCCCTCACCCCAGGTGAGTGACCGCCTGGGTGTCAGTTACAGGTGTTTTCCAGAGACCATAGAAATGTGTTTTCCTGAGAGTCCGTGTCATTCGTGACTTTTTTTGTAAAGAAGTTGTGTTTTCAGAGGTGATTTTATGACAGGAAAGTGAAAGAATTAGTTTTGCAAAAAAACAAAAAACAAAAAAAGAGGAAAAAAGAAAAAAGAAATAGAAAAAAATAGTGTGGGATTCCTATGGGGTTGGGGTGGGAGTGGGGGGGAGGGGAGAGAAAGAGATATTTAAAGAAAATTCGTACTGCAGCGATTGCACAGGTGAGGTGGCGGTGTTAGGAACTAGGACGGAGGGCCTAGGCCTGGCGGGCGGGTCCCTGGGGTTTGGCCCACTGCTTGCTCTCTCCCCTCGGCCTGAGGCAGGGGGCAGCCTCCCTCCTGTCCTGGGCCCAGACCCCACACCTACCCTCCTTCAAAGGGAAGGATGACTGCTGGTCCCAAGGGAACTAGCCAGCCCTGCAGGGGCCCAGTGAAGGGAGCTGAGATCTGGGGGGAAGGTTGGGGAAGGGGGCGAGCGGGAGTCCCACTGTTGGCATCCTTGGTGACTTTGTCCAGGAAGGCTGGTGAGTAGATACAGTTGCGTTTCTTGCTCTCTCATTCGTTTGCCAGCTTGTCAAGTCATCTGGTCCCTCCCTCCCCTTCACCCCAAAGACCACAGCACCCCTGAGCTTCCCTGACCAGGTGGGGGATACAAGCTTCAGGGAGACAGGAGTTGTAGATTCTGGGAGAATTTTAGGTGGTGACCCTAAGGGATGGGGGGTAACCATGGGGAAAGGGGAATGCCTGCCCCTTCTCTTTGCACAGGTGGGCTGCTGCCCCTGACCCTCAGCCATGTGGCCCCATTCCGTGTCAGCACACACAGAGGCACGCATGCGCACTGCTTTGAGATGGGCACAGGGTCAAGAGCAAGTGGGGCCCTCCTTACCTCTCTCCCAGGGCTGCTCTGAGTGGGGACCCAAAACCGCCCACATACACACTCTTGCACGAATCAGCCTCCTACGGGCCCTTCCTCTCCCCTTGCTGCTTTTCCGTTTGCCTAATTACCAAGCAGAAGTTGCATTCTGGTTTGCTTTATTTTTATACGTGAAATACCCCCCAAAGCCTGATATCCTGCTATACTCAGTATTGGTTGGGGCATCGGTCATCTCCCCTTAATGCCACCCTTTCCCCACCCACATGTCATAGGAAACAAGTGAGGTCTGGTGTCTCCAGTTTGAGATGGGAAGTTGGGACACCTCCCTGTCTTATTCCCCTCTCTGACCCTCAGTGTGCCCTTCTGTGAAATGGGCGTATTGGGTCCAAGTCCTCTTCATAAAGCACTGCTGGTGTCCAGACGGGTGCTGAGGATTCAGTGCTGGTCAATGGCTCTGGCACTGGGGCCTCTAGCCTCCCATAGCCCCCTTGTTCTTGCCCTGCCAAGGGGTCCGGGGCAAAACGAGCCCATCCTTCTCCTGGAAGGAAGGGATGATTGAGGTCCAACCTCAGTGTGAGGTGGGCACAGTGGGAGGGATTACCCCATTGAAAAGACCAGGAAACTGGGGCCCTGGGAGGCAAAGCTGCTTCACCCAGCTGCTCTGGCATTTTGGGAAAAGCCCATTCAAAGGTGGGAGCCTGGGATGCTGAGGCCACTGCAGAGCTGGCAGGCTCCCCACTGCCTCACCCTTCCCAGGCAGCCCTGGTTGAGGGGTCAGACCAGAGGAGGAACCTGTTAGGTGGGGGTGCTGGGCCACGACCAGCCCTTTTAGCCTCCGTGGGACCCTAGTGGACACACCACCATTCCCACCTTCTGGGGTTTTATCGGTTGGTTGGGTTGGGTTGGGTTTTTGGGTTTTTTTGCTTTTGTTTTGTTTTTGCACTTGGCCCACGCCGGACAGTGGAGCCCCATAGGGTCAGTTCCGCTTTCGGGCTCCCATGCACTAGTCCAAGGCAGCCTCTCGGGGGCTTGTATGGTGTAAGGAATCACTATTTTAAAGAAAAGGAAGGTGTTTAAAGGTTTTCGTTTTTTTCGGTGTGCATCTCCTCCCGGATTCAGAAAGGAGTTTAGGGGCTAACACTCCAGGAGAGGGTCTCCCCAGCCTGACTCCATCTTGCTGGCGGTCACTAAGATGTCAAAGTACCGGGCCAGGCTGAGTGGGGACTGAGGACCCCACGCCCCATGCCTGCGGGGTCCCCCTGCCCCTCCTTGAAGGAGTTGATACCCTGCTCCAACAGTGAGTGAGTGCCTACTGTATGCAGAGCTTCAGCTAGGCAAATGGGGTTGATGGTCTAACAGGGGACCCCTTGCAACAGGCCAAGCAAGGTAGAAGGAAAGAAGGGTTCTGGGGCCTGTCCCCCTTCTTGGGAGGAGTGCAGATGGACACTTTTTGTTCGTTTTAATTTAAAAAAAACAAAGGCCTAAAAAAAATGTATCTTATAATTTTTTTTAATTTTTGGAAAGCTCATTTAAATGAATTGTGCACGAATGAATTCTATATATATAAAATATACGTATATAGCTCTATATTTGGGGAGGGGCGCCATCTCTTTTTTCTCTTTCTCATTTTAAAAATAAAGTGTTGTTGCCTTTGTCTGTGGTTCAACCATCCAGCTGCCAGCTGGCTAAACTTTGCCTCCAGTGGTGCCAGAGAGGGACTGAGCGGGGCGGCGGAGACCAGGAATGGAGATGCCGCCCCCCCCCCCACGTGGGGGGGGGTCCCCCAGGCCACCTGGCCACTCGCACTCCTGGAGCCTGCGGGTGGAAAAGACGGCGTGTTTTGGGTGTGGGCTTTGGTTCTGGGCCGGGGGAGGGGGGATTGTGCTGATTACTCTCGTCTTGTACGTTTAGTTCCTGCTGCTCTTCAATGTTGTATCAATGCCAGGAAGGGGGAGTAAAAAGCCTCTTTTGCCCCCCCCCCAAATAAATTGTCACATTCCGAAGCTAAGGCCTGGCCCCTAGGATGGGGATGTGTCTGTCTCCTTTCTTCCGGCTGTGCCTGTGTGCCTGTGGTCTTACTCATCGGGCCAGGCCTCACCTGCTGTGGGTGAGGAGGGGGGCAGCCTGGCCTGCCAGCTGTGGCCCATTTCCCAGCTTGCCACCTCCCGCCTCACAGCCGCAGCTGGTAGATGGGCTGAGCTGGGGGTGAGGACCCCAAGCCGTGAGACTGCTGGGCTTCCAGGCAGGTGAGTGCCTTGGAGGGGGGAGGGCCCACCAACTGCCCGCTCCCTGCTCCTGCTCCCCACTTGGAATCATAGCAGCTGCAGAGGAGGGAGCCTGTGGGGCTGGGTCCCTAACAAGCTTTTATTTATTTTTTTTAAGATTTTATTTATTTATTTGAAGACAAAGATCACAAGTAGGCAGAGAGGGTGGGTGGGGAGCGGGTTCCCTGCTGAGCAGAGATCCCAGTGCAGGGCTCTAGACCATGACCCGAGGCAGAGGCTTAACCCACTGAGCCACCAGGTACCCCCCTATCAAGCTTCTTGCCACAGAGCCTGGGAGAGCAAGCCAGTGCCTAGAAATGTTTTCTGGGTACTTGGGTGCCTTCTCCGATGAGATAAGCAGCCACGAGGCACCCTCTCCCCACGTAGGGGAACCTCATGGGTTTAAAAGCCGTGGCCCTGGGCAATCCCATACCTTCCTCGAGGGCCCACCCCTCTGCTCTTGAGCCACATTTGCTAGGCCTTAAGCAGGTGTCCCCCCTGAATCCTCCCCTTCCACAGCACCCACACCTCCCCCATCATGAAATCCCTGCTGTCTCCCCTCTCAGATGTCTCTGCACCCTGCGCACCCCCACCCATCCTGACCGGTCTGCCGGGCTCCGTTCTTGCCTGCACCACCCCTGCCTCTTCCACGTTAGTGCCACAGGGGGCTGGAGCCCCCGTGCCCCACCTCAAGCCCGCTGGGGGCCGTTTCGCTCAGGATCATGTTCCAAGTCCTCCACCTGGCGGCCTGCTGGGGGGTGCGGGCCCCTCCCACTGTCCTTGGGTTTTCTCAGGGGGGCCTCCCATGGCTGGCAGCACCTCCCAGGCCACAACCTGAGGGCCTTGTCCCTCGGCGGGGGGGGGGGGGGCGTCATTCCACGATAACCTGCAGCTCACAGTCTAGCGCCTGACATCCACTGGGCCCTTCATCTTTTCTCCAGTTGTCACCCCCTTACTGATGGGGTCAGTGAGGCCGGGGAGTAACTGAGCAGCAGACCTGGGACTCCAGGACAAGTCATCCAACTGGTCCTGGGCCAGCAGGACAAATGGAAGCGTGTCCCTGTCTGCCCCTGGTCCCCCCGGCAGGTAGGTGGTAAGGGGGTGAGGGATGTGGCGTCCCTCTTTGAAGTCAGGGCTGGCCCTTCTCCACGGCATCTACTCCAAGCCACCCCTCTCTCCCCCAGTCATCTCGCCAGGTGTTCAGCGTTCTCTTCTCCAAAACTCCTTAATCCACACTGAGTGAAAGAACAGCCAGGAGCTCAGCGGCCGCTACAGGCCACACCCCAGACAGAGCTTTTCTGTCTCCCTTCCTCCCCCTCTCTCCCCTGCCCTACCTGCACCCCGGGCACCTGCCCCACTCCCGGGTGCCTAGCGAAGCCTCAAGTGAGGAGCTGTCAGGCTCCCACGGGGGAGACTAGGTTAATCCATTCATTGGCCCGAAGTGGCTTGGTTCTCAGTGGTGGCAGGGGCTGCCGTCCAGGCTAGACTTGCCCCCAAACCCCTGCTCCCTGGGACTGAGAAGATAGGGCGGCTGCCCTTGTGAGGCAGGTGCCTTCAGAGACTTAGAGTCACTGCCGTCCCTTGTCACAAGTCACAGTGCCTTGTCGCATGCCATTACTAAGCAGTGAGCTCTGTGTATTAGTTGCTTCTGAGTGAGCATGATCACAACTGATTCTTAAGAAGCATTGGAGGGTTTGTTTGCAGGGCTGGGCAGGACCACCAGCCCAGAGGCCTTGATGCCCTGTCTGAAATGCGTCAGTGTCATTGTTGGTGTCGCGGGGTTCATCTGCCAGGTGGCCCCTGACCCAGCCCCCAGCCTCACCTCCTATTCCTGGGCCTTGCCTGGGGTCCAGGTCAGCCATGCTGGGAAGCTCAGGGTTGGGACAAGGGAAGGATGGGAGTGGGGAGGGGCAAGGACAAGTTTGCAAAATCACTCCCATCGTGTTTTAAAAGCTGTGAGTGCAGTGATTTTTCTGTCCTTATCAAGCTCTGCCTGAAGTGAAAAGGGGGGCTCAGCGTGGTTGCCTCCTGATGGTAAGCCCCCCTCAAGCCAGATCACAGGCTTCTGTGCCCATTCTGCACCCTTTGTTCAGGCTTCGGACTTCTGACGGTTCGGACTTCAAATGGCTCCAGCTCTGAGAGCTCAGGGACTCCAGAGCCACATGCGGGCTCTGCAAGGGAAGCAGCAGGGGTGAGGCCCCATCCTCCAGACATCCATTCTCAGCAGAGGAGGAACAGAGGAGGAGATGACCCTGGTGAGCACTAATGAGACCGGGCACAGCAGAGGCGATGCGGATGGGAGGGATGGCCGGAGTTGAGAGAGAGATTTGGAATATTGAAGGTTTTGCGACTGGCTTTCAGTGCTTGCAGGAGGGAGCCTCTGAAAACCTCTCGGGTGTCTAGTGAGCAAAAGAGTGGGTGTTGGTGCCACTCATGGGGCGGATGGGCAGAGGAGCCTGGTGGAGGAGTTGGCTTGGGAGGAGGGTGAATGCAGTTTGGGACACCTTGGGTGTGAATCAGGAGGGGTTTTTTTAATAATTTTTTTTAGATTTTTATTTATTTATTTGACAGAGAGAGATCACAAGTAGGCAGAGAGGCAGGCAGAGAGAGAGGGTGAGGAAGCAGGCTCCCCACTGAGCAGAGAGCCCGATGTGGGGCTCGATCCCAGGACCCTGAGATCATGACCTGAGCTGAAGGCAGAGGCTTAACCCACTGAGCCACCCAGGTGCCCCGAGGGATTTTGACCACAGATGTGAGACTTGGAGCAGCAAGTTCCTGCTCACCGAGGGACTGCTAGAGGAACCTGTCCCTTTGTTGAAGAACCTTTGTCCCCAAGTACAGCTCAGCTCTGAGATGTCACCAGACACCCGGGAAGGATCACTAAGGACTTAGGTGCTTTGCTCCAGAGGCCACTGGGATATCCAGCCCCTGCCTGCCACCCACCCAACAATCTCATGCCTTTCCTCTGGGTGAGGTTGTGGGGCAGGTGGCTGGGGACAGTGAGTCAGACAAGCGGTGTGTGGGAGGGTGCTTACCAGGGTCCCTCAGAGGCTGAAGGAGTAGAACCCAGGTCTTGGGCATGGTGGATGGAAGCTTCCGATGGGATGTTACACAATGCCTAGAGATACTACAGTATAACAGACATTCTGTTAAATACCCAGCTGACCTTCCAAGATAGTAAAGAAATCCCCAAGGACCATAAACAAAGAGGAAGCCAAAATCAGAGTGATAAGAAGATGCCAATCCTTTGCCCTGCAGGGCGGGTCTGCAGTGACACCAGGACAGGTGTGGGGAGGTGTTGGCCTTTTTGAGCTTGGTAACCAAGGAGCTTGGAGTCTACATCTATATACAGATGGGAGACAAGGCCCCTGGCCATTGCCAAAAGAGATCTGAAACCAAGACACCTGAAAAAAGCATATCTTCAATGAAAAGGCAAATGGTTAAAAAAAAAAAAAGTTGTCAGAGACATTGTCTCATTTTTGGCTCTGGCTGAAAAAACAAAAATGAAGTCTCTCTTGAGAAATTATGACTCTCGACCTTTGCTAACACAAATCTGAGATTTGAATTTGCATTCCCCACGTGGTCCAGAAGAACCAAGTCTGGTAATTAACATACAAAGCAAATGTGGGATGCGCTACACGCACAGAGCACGTGGCAATGGGAAATACAAGCCTCTCTGGAGGGACGTTCCCACGATGAAAGCCACAGTGGGATACTCACAGATAAAAGCCTCCTTAACGTGAGCTTGCAATCCAAAATTACAAGACATACAAAGAAGCAGGCCACAAATGCCCTGCAGAATGACAAAGAGCATGTATGGAATCTTGCACCTGACACGTCACTGTCAAGGACACACTGAAGATTTCCAGACGTTACCTCGTACATCATGTGGCATGATAAAAAGCAAATCCCGGTACATTTCAAGAAATTGTCATGATGGTTCATGTAGAATAAAATGAAAAACCAATAGTTAAAAGAGAAATGAAAAGCCAAGCCTTATGTACTTGGATAGTAACCCACATCTCTCGTTGCCCGGCATCTTGCTCCCTCCCCAAACTTCTGAAATCTCTGTAGAACAATGAGACTCGGGGTAAGTGTGAAGATGCGGATACACAGCAGATACATAGGAGGCACACAGCTGATTGGAGTTGAAGCTAGATGGGAACAGGTCCCCTGCGGTCCCTCTAGACGGAATATGACCTTCATTAGAGCAGAAGACCAAAGTCTTCTCTGTCTCTTCCAAAGGCTGGGCTCAGAGTGTGACAAAGACATGAGCCTCCATTTAAATGACAGCTGCTAGCAATTAGCCTTTATGAACCAGAGGGAAACATCAATGCAGAGCCGAGATGGGCTGATGGAAATGGGACAAAGCAGGTGGCAGGGGTTCTTGGTGCTGTGGCATAAAGACAGGCCCCCCTGCCAGCCTTCTGCCCCCCCCCATCTCATGGTGTGAAATCCCAGCACGAGCCACACTCTCTTCTGGGGTGGATTTGGAGGTCCCTAGGGGTTCTCTGTTAAGGCTCCGATACTCCTGTCTGGGATCAAGGCAACGGGACACACTTTGGAAAAGGCAATTGTAGACGGTTCCCCACAGGGACTCATTAAAGTGACCGTCCTCTCTCAGGCTCCCTTGGCACAGTTTCCATGTTGAAGTCCCGGCGGAAGCTTTCTGTTCCAATCAGCCCTCCACACTCATCTCTCCTCTGCCTGCCTTTCCACCCTGTCACCAGAAAGAAACTCTTGTCTGGGTTCTGGTGGTCGGGTCACTTCCCCTCTCCAGCCCTCGTGCCCCTCAGCTGTTGTGGAAGCCGGGAGTCCCTACTTGGCAGGGTTCTTGGGGAGGCCTGAGGTGATGGGTGTGAGAGGGTTTTTGTTCAAGCACCTCTTGGGTAAGAGGAGATACCTTCCAGGCCTGTGTATCCAGACTTGACCATCCCTCTGACTTCCCGCCCTGGGGCTCCAGGAGTTTGCTCACCAACTCTCAATGCCCTCCTCCCACGTAACAGCTTCTGGATCATTGAGAAGCAGTGGACGAGTCCCAGCTCTGTCACTCTGTGATCTCAGTGCTGTCAGTCATTCTCTCTGGGCCTCTGCGTCCTCCTCTGTAAAACAGAAGAGAGGGGCTTCCTCTAATCATCCTTCCAACCCAGAACTGCTCTAAGAAGGACAGTTAATACGGACAGAGTGGACTTTACAAGGATTAACTAATTAAATCCTCACAACCCAGAGAGCTCAGTACCCACGACGTAGAAATGAGGGCTCCGTGGTCTAGAAAGGTGAAGTTACGGCTCACAAATTCCTGTGAGGTAGAGGTGGGATTTGAACCCACGTGGTCATCCTTCCCACTGTGCCCACATCCTCCTGTGTAGCTTGGTAGGTGAGGGTACACTAAGTAGAGCTGGGCTGCCTGACTGTGTGGGCCTTCCGCGCGGCATGTTGCTCAGCTCTGCTGTGCCTCAGTTTCCCCATCTGTAAAATGGGAGATGAGAGTAACACTCTCTTCCTCGTGGGATTGCAGGGAACCCTGCTGAGGGCCCCGTGAGCCAGGCTTTGAGCCTCACACTGGAGTTTCATTCTGGTTTACTGCTCCCATGGTGCAGCCAGGGAAACTAGCGAGAGAGACTGAGTCACTTCCTCTGGGTGGCACCCTTGTGAAGTTGTGTGCGGAACTGGAGTTGAAACCCAAACAGCTTAACTTCAAAGTCCATGCTTTCCACCCCTCTGCTCCACCCCGATGTGACACCCTCAGACTCCGTATTCAAAACCAGCCTCCGGACTGCAAATTGGCCCCCACGGGCTGCCTCACTCACTGCCTTCCTCTGGTGGGGTCTGAACCCTGCGCCTGGTCTCTGCCTCACTCATCCCTTTCTGGCCTGTCTCCAGCATCTGTGACCAAGGGATCTGTAATGGAAATACCACTCCAGTCCCTCCCTTCCCCTCAGCCCTGCTGCCGGCTCCAGTCCAGACCCCCAGAGCTGAGGGCAACGGGTACCGAATACCCCCATTTCAAAGCATAGACTTGCAAAGGGGAGGTGCTCTTGGTCCCTCAGCCCTCCAGGGCTGTGTGGCCAAGTGAGGGGGCTTCAGAGAACCCAAGGGCATGGCATGTGTCCCCTGGAATCCTGAGGATTGAGGATGAGCGACAAAGTGGAGAGGCTGGCTAGGCTTCTGCTTCTGCTTCTGCAAGGCAAGGACCGAGCTGCTTGGGGAATAGCCTGCTCTCCCAGCCTCTGGGGGCCAGGATACAAGTGCGTTTCCCAGGACCCCAGAGGGAACCTTGCAAAATGTGGCTGGTTTGAGGTCACTTTGAATGAGGACCCTGCCCCAAGAGGACTGGTGGGGGTTGGGGGAAAGCAGGGAAGGGGCATGAGATCCTATCAGAAGGATTCATATTGGGTTGGACCCTAAAAGGCAGGAGCTGAAGGCGGCTCTAAGCCCAGCCAGCCCAGGGAGGCTTTGCCCAGGTAGAAACTGCAGGTGGGAGATCCCTAGTGATGGGCAGATGTCCCTGAAGAACCTTCAGAAGTACCCTTAATGAGAAAGAGTTCCTCCTTCCTCATTATACAGGTCTTTCAGTTTAAGGCAGACTTGAGGGAAAGGAGAAGCTTTGGAACAGAGCTTAAAGCTTTGCTACTAAACCAGATGATTTTAATATTTAAAAATTAAGGAAAATACCCAAGAGTAACTGAAAAAGTTATGAGAGATGCCTGAGATTTCATCCAAGAGTGGGAAAGATGGGGTCAACCGAACAGGTTGACAAGGCAGACCCTGGGGGAGAGTACGATGATTTCGGTCTGCGGTCAGCCCAGCACAGCTCTCTCTGGGTCCGTTCACTGCTTCAACTTCCGAACATGCCCCCTTCCCTCCCTTCTGCTGTTCCTGCCGTACCCTTAACCCCCGTCCCAGTCCGGTGGGCTCAGGCCTCCCAGAACAGCCTTCCCTGCACCATGCTCCCTCCTAGAAAGTCCATGTAGCCTAGTGGTCATGAACTTGAACATCTGGGTTTGAATAGCAGCTTCTTGCCTTGGCAGCTGTGTGACCTGAAGCAAGTTGCTTAACTTCTCTGTGCCTCACGAACCATCCCACGGGGCTGGTGATAGTAGCATGCCTGTTCCATTGGGGTTTTGTGAGGCTTTCGCTGATAACAGACCATGCACTTAGCAACAGAGCAAGGACCGCCTCGACATTATCATCAAATGCTTCCTGCTTGAGGTGTAATCTCGAGGGAAAAGGACTTTCCCTCCCTGAATCTCCGTTTCTGTATCTGAGAAAACAAACTGTACGTGCGTGCCATTTGCTAGTGGCTGCAGCGAATGCTGGCGGCAGGCAGCCAAGTGGCGGGTCGCCAAGACCCGACCCATCCCGAGGCGGGTCAGTAAGAGGGCTGGCAGACTCAGCGGGCAGGAGCAGGGGTCCAGCCAGGAGGACCGCCCACTGGACCCTGTTCTCCTGCATGGTCCCTTCTTCCAGCTTCTGGGAGTCTCCCTGACCTGTCCCCCACTTTCCCTAGGGATCACGTTGGGTGCCCCAAGCTAGATCAGGAAACACGTGGTATTTAAGAAGTAGCTGCCAGACATCATGAGCGGTCATCTGGTGAGGTCCCAGGTACCCCCCTTGCCTCTAATCCCATCACAAGCCTCGGCTCTGACTCTTCAGTGTCCACCTGTCCCTGAGCTTCCTTCATAAGGAGACCTTTTGTCTTTCAGAGGCCTTCCGTCATCTCCGTAGACAGTAAGGTCTGCCCGTACCCATTCTATGGGTTAAGAAAGGGTTGCTCCTAGAGCCCTAAGACTTGGCTTCCTTGCCTTCAGGAGCTGTGTCTGCAGAATCCTGGGGTTTATCAGAAAACTCTCTTTCCTAGCAGAGCTGGAGAAATGGCCATCAGCCCTCAGGTTCCATCACGGATGAAGTAGATACATCCTGAACACACACTGGGTGCCAGTGACCCAGATATGGAACAGACACCGTGCCAGACCTCCGGAAGTTCTCAGGCTCGTGGGGGAAACACATGTCACAGATCATTGCAACAGAAACCAGTGCCGGGCCCCCTAGGGGAGGGCAGGGGCGGGCCACAGCGGTTCCTGGCCCTCCCCCTCCTCCTGGCCCTGGGGTCGGGGGCAGGGCCTGGAGAAGGAGATGAACTGAGCCCAGGGTAGTGTGAGGCTCCCAGGATGTACTTGGCTATTTCCTCATTGGTCAGGGTCTGATCTACTTGGAGAGAGAGCAAGAACGTGCAATGTGGAGTCTACAAACTTCCAGGTTCGAATCCCAGGCATGCCTGCACTGACCATGGGGCCCTGGGCAAATGTCAGAACCAATCTGAGTTTCAATTCTTATCTGGGAAATAGGGAAGATTTTAATGTGGAACTCTGGGTTTGCCATGATGAGTAACAGAGTAACAAGTGTGGGCAGGAGGGATGGACTGACCGCCCACGGCTGGCAGAATGATGGTGAGACAGTGAGAGCACCCCAGCCCCTGGACAGCCACTGAAAGAGGACACAGCCTCACTGGCCAGCCACTCATCCTGGTCTTTCTGGGCTGGGTCTGGCTGTAGGCACCTTCCAGCCAATTGCCAGGCCCCCTGCAAGGAGGACACCCGCTTCCTCCTTGGTTCTCGGCCCCTCCTGAGCTGCGAACAGATGTCCTCGCTTCCTGCCTGAGCCCTGAGAGGGGGGTTGGCTCCTTTTGCTGCTTCCAGGGAAGCAGAAACCCTGGATGGAAATCTCTGGGCTTCCCCAGAGAGGAAAGCTCTCCCCTCCCTGGCTTCTGCCCCTCCTCTCTGGCCGGGCTCCTAGTTGGGGAATATGCTTCTAATAGACAAACATTTCCGAGCCCTGCTTTCCCTCAGAAGGCCGCAGGCTGGGGTATGTTGATCGAAGATGTATGCGAGCCTCAGTCGGAATGACTCCCCACTCTGTTCAGGAAGGGGGTGGGAGGGGAGCCAAGAAAGGAGAGAGTGCCGACGGAGGAAGGCACTGTAGGCACTTGGAGAATAAAGGTAAAGAAGTAAAAAAAGGGGGGGCATCTGGATGGCTCAGTTGGTTAAGTGTCTGCCTTTTGCTCAGGTCATAATCCCAGGGACCTGGGATTGAGCCCCGCATTGAGCTCCTTGCTCAGCGGGGAGTCTGCTTCTCCCTCTCTCTCTTCTCCTCCCCCTGCTTGTACTTGCCCTCTCTCTGTGTGTATGAAGTAAATGAATAAAATCTCAAAAAAAAAAAAAAAAGTAAAAGAGGAAATTAACCTTTACTGGGTACCTAATATGTGCTACGAATAAATAAGGAAGGGATGGCATGTTTTGGGCATTTACTAAGTGTCAGGAACTATGTTGTGCCCTGGGCATACAAAACAATATGGTGAAAAATGGTCCTTGACCCTGAGTCCCCAGAAGATTTTACATACATCTCATCTGCTCTTTTCCCATTCTCACTATGTGACAGTTACCATGAGCCCACTTTATAGATGAGGAGAGACTGAGGTGGCTCTGGTTCTGGGACAGTCTGTCCCTGGCTGGAGACTGGACCCTCAGGATGGAGATGTCCAGGATGGACAGTGGCAGCTCTCTTTGTCCCCCAGCCCCTGCTTCCTTACTCCCCAGGGAAAAGAAGTTCTCTCTCTCTCTCTCTCTCTCTTTTTTTTATAAAGATTTTATTTATTTATTTGTCAGAGAGAGAGAGAGAGAGCACAGGCAGGCAGAGGCAGAGGAGAAGCAGGTTCCCTGCCGAGCAAGTAGCCCTATGTGGGACTCGATCCCAGGACGCTGGGATCATGACCTGAGCCAAAGCTTAACCAATTGAGCCACCCAGGCATCCCAAGGAAGTTCTTTAGCTCACAAACACACCCCA
This sequence comes from Taxidea taxus jeffersonii, assembly GCA_003697995.1. Taxonomy (NCBI): domain Eukaryota; kingdom Metazoa; phylum Chordata; class Mammalia; order Carnivora; family Mustelidae; genus Taxidea; species Taxidea taxus. The sequence continues at coordinate 65,292 of RCUC01123747.1, forward strand.
AGAGGAACTGCCTGCCTTCGCTGGGAGCTTAAGTAGCCACAGGTGCTCATGGTCTTGCAGGAGACAGGTAAAGTCGGGGATGCTGTAGGGGAGGGAAGAATGTGGGGGCTGAGGAAGACAGGAAGAGGGAGAGTCATGTGCTGATCGATACCCATCATGTACAGGCACCTGGGGATGTGGGATTTGGAGAGAGCTCGGGTGACCAACAGGCCTGATCTTCCCAGGACTGAGAGGTTTCCCAGGACACAGGACTTGCAGCGCTAAACTGAAATGAGTTGGTCACCCGAAGCCCCGAGTTCAAGCCCCGAGTCCATCATGTGCCTGTGGGCAGAAACTACCAGGTGCCAAGCTAGCAGCGTTCTCCCATTCTTTTTTTTTTTTTTTTAAGATTTTATTTATTTATTTGACCGACAGAGATCACAAGTAGGCAGAGAGGCAGGCAGAGAGAGAGGAGGAAGCAGGCTGTCCGCAGAGCAGAGAGCCCGATGCAGGGCTCGATCCCACGACCCTGGGATCATGACCTGAGCCGAAGGCAGCAGCTTTAACCCACTGAGCCACCCAGGCGCCCCCTCCCATTCTTTTAGACATGACTTTGCTATAGCCTGAAGGTTTTCCCTATCCCATCGTCCTTCCTCCCTCCCCTACTTTAAAAACAACAACAACATATCTTGGTTCATTTCACTGGCTCATTTCACTTAGTCATACGCATTTAAGTTTCCTCGATGTCTTTTCATGGCTTGATAGCTCCTTTCTTCTCGTCGCTCTGTAAGATTCCATTGTCTGGATGTACCAGTTCACACACTGAAGGACATCTTGGTTGCTCCCAAATTTGACAACTATGAATAAAGTGCCTATAAACATCCGTGTGCAGGTTTGTGTGCGGGTCTCACCCCAGCTTCTGAGCTGAAGCCATCTTCTTCTGGGGCAGCTCCCAATTAATGACCAAGCATGAAAAGGGTGTTAGGGACTGGGCATCTCTGCCCAATGCAAGACTTCCCTAGAGGTCGGTCTTGACCCTGAGGCTCCCTGTTGGGCTGAGCAAGACTCTGTCAGGTCTGCACTGAGGTCTGAGGCTCTCACATACCTCAGCCTCCAATCAACCACTTGTAGGACCAACCCCATCTCAGTGGCTGCTTCCTAGAGGACCCAAGTGGCAAATTCTACCTCTAAAATGATCCATCCAATTCTCTCAATCATCCAACCTCCAAGACTCCGTTCCTCTCACCTGGATGGTTGCAGGGCCCCTAGCTTGTCTCCCTGCTTCCTCTCCTACCCTGATATGACCCAGTCCCCATACAACCACGAGAGTGATCTTTTACAAACACAGACCATGTGATGTTACTTCCCTACTCCAAGCCTTCCAGCTGGGCTTAGAATCAAACCCATTCTCCTCCCCTAGCCTGTGAAGCCCTACATGACTTCATCCCGCCTTTCTCTCCAGATTTCCTCTCTCCCCTGAAGTTTACTCTCCTTCAGCCCCAGTGGCCTTCTTCCTGTTCCTGGAACACACTAAGCTCATTTCTGCTGCAGGGCCTTTGCACCATCCATCCCCTCTGCCTAGAACACTAAGTCTTTCCCCAGATTTCTGCACGGCTGGTTTCTCGGGTCATTCAGGTCTCAGCTCATAAGCAGGACTTTTCTGACGACCTTATAAATAACGCCAGTTTCTCAAATCTGCCACCACCAACACACACAAAGCCACCTACAACTTTCTATAATATTACTTTTTACATTTTCTTTGTAGTTCTCATGACTATTATACATAAACTCATTTATTTAATTATTCATTTGTTTACTGCTTGCCTCCCCACTCGAATATAAACTCCAAGTTTGTCTTATTTCCAGCTCTCCCCAGGGCCTGGCATTTTGCCTGGCACAAAGTTGGTCTCAAAACATATATTTTGAATGAATAACTATACTGTTCATTTAGGGCAGAATTCCCTTACCCTAAGAATGGAATATAAGTAAGAAATAAAAAGCCTAGAGATGCGAGACTTTAGAGGGAAAATGTGGGGACAATTCAAGTCTGAGGGGAGTTCCCTTGAGAATCTCTGTCTGGCCATCTCTGGAGGGATTCTGTGTTAGGACTGGGGGGCGCAGTCTCTTCCATAGCCCCGGAGAAATGGGTTTTGAGACCTCCCTGTCCTGGCCTCCCCTCTCTGCCTCCAGCAGCAGCAAGTGTTAGGGGAGCTAGCTCCGCAAATACTTACCAAGAAACCACCCTGCTGGATGTTGGGGATAGAGGAGAGGCTAGGAAGAAGGAGAGGAGTGGCACCCCAGACAGCAGACAGCATGAACAAAGGCAGAGACAGGGGACATTCTGGTGTGTTTAGGGAAATATGCACCAGTCTGATACTGCTCTAGACAGTGAGGAATAGGAGATGAGGCTGAAAGGGTGAGTGGGGTCCAGATTACCAACAGTCTTACAAACCAAGAGAAGCTAGCATAATAAGGTCTGGCATTTATGGAGCCTTTCTACATATGACTGTTACTCCCCCATTTTATAACTTGGAAAACTGAGGCGCAGAGAGAGTGTCAAGAATTGGGAAAGGCCTGAGACTTTGCCCTCCTTGCAAACTATATCACACAGCTGATAATAGGGTGAGAACGAGGCCGTCCAGCTCTAAGAGAGTCCATGACCTTGACCACTAGGTGGTACAGTACTGCCTTTTAAGGGGTTTGGAATTTATTCCATAAGGATCAGGGAAGCCACTGATGGGTTTAGAAGCAGGAGAGTGGTGTATTCCTAGCACAGGTCTAAAAAGCCATTCCAGGGGCAAAACAGATCAGTTTAAACAAGATTTGACTTGAGCCTTTGGACCCATTTATCCAATTGTCCCCAAATCTCATGGGGCAGCTCACATAACAGTGGCACCATTTAGTGCCTAAGCCGCAGTGGCTCCCCTGCCCTTGGCAGCAACCCCTTCTCTGCCCTATGCATGCCTGGATTTTCTGCAACAGTTTCTCCTGGGGATGTGAGGTGTGTGTTTCCGTCTTTACGGAATAAGTAGATGCACCAGGAGTCCTGATGCCTCGTGCACCTGCAGGACTTCACGGGCCCCCTTCTGCCTGTGTTTGTCTTCAGAGAGCCTGGCTCACCTCTCCGTCAGGGTGATTCTTCCCCCAGGCTGTGCTGCGTGGCGGGGTTTCCAGGTCAATGCTCCAACAAGCACCAGCTCACAGCCATGCTCGTGGGGCTCTGAGGGTTCATCACAGAGAGCTCGCCCTCGCTTGGCTCCCACGTTATAGCTCATGATCCTTGACACCCAGAGAGATCTGGGGAGCAGGGCGGGCATCATCCTGGGGCTGGGGGAGGGGTGGGGTATGAAGAGCATGTGCTCAGGGACCACTGGGCAGGATCCCGGTGGTCAAAGAGGGTCCCCCAGGACTGTGGCCTTCTGAGAAATGTTCTGATCTCTCCCCACCACCGGCACTATGCAGAGACCACGCGGTAGCCACGGTGGTTCCGAGCCCCAGTGTGGGTCTTTTCTTCAGTCAAGAATGCGATCCAGGCAGGGAGACAGGCCAGACTCCAGGTCAGGACTGGTGTGGGTGTGGCCTTGGCCAGTGACTCCCAAGAGTCACAGCCCCTTTCCTGTGCCCTTCGAAGCGAACGTCCAACATCCGCAGCCTTCTGAGTGTCCTGCCAGCACTGGGAACCCAGGCCGCCCAGAAAACACCTCATGGAAAACTGGAGCTGGACCTGAATTGTGGAGGATGGTAGGATTTTTTTTAAAGTTTTTAATTGCAAAGTTAATTTGCAACAATATATATATAGACATTTGTGAAAGGAGAAAGTAAAAGTCTCCCCAACCACCCCCACACCACAGCTCACTCCCATTCCTTCTGGTTCCTTCCAGTGCCTGGTCCACATGCCCAGCAGGATTCTGCCTTCCCACTGTAGACTGCGGTGGGGAGGTGGGGAGAGGGATCTTCTCTGGGACCCCTGGTGTTTCCTGCCCTTAAGGATTGGGGGGGGGGGGGGACTTCTGCTGTCTTCTGAGATCAGAGGAAGTTTTTGCTTCTTTGTTTTTCTGTCCTGTGTGTGTGTGTGTGTGTGTGTGTTTTCTTGGGGAGTTTTTTGATGGGTGTGGAGGGGAGCGAACCCTGTTCCTTCAGGAGGTCGCAGGTGGAGAGTGACAGGCTGGCGGTTGGCTCAAAATCTCCAGTCCCCTGCCCCTAACACTGACCTCTTTTCTTCTGCCCACGCCCGCCCCAGCTCCATCCCACAACCTGAGTCCCCCCAGAAGTGCCCGAACTCCAGTGCTGCTCCAACGCATCCTGGCTGTGTGACCTTGGACAGCGACCTGACCTCGGTGGGCCTCAGGCTTCTCCTTTCCCCGGTGAGCGTGTCCACCGCGAGGCTTCCCCGCGCCCGAGCTTGTAGCTCGCCAGGCCCTGAGCCCGACACGAGACAAGCTCCCCGCCAGGTAGCAGTCGGCATTACGGGTTCGGGGAGGGGGCGGGAGCCCGGGACGGGTACGGCGGGGGTCCCCCGGGAGTCCCGCCGCGCGGCCACCGGGTCGCCGCCCCCCATCCCCTACCCCCACCGTGCGATGCGGGCGGCGGGATCAGGTTCTCGGCGGCGCCCCGGCCGCGGCGCCCGGCACGGAACGGGTGAGGGGCTGGGGCTGGGCCAGGGCCGGCCCGGGGGAGCCTGCGGGGCGGGGCCGCCGCGCCCGCTCCCCCTCCCCGCCGCCCGCCGCCTTCTCCTCCTCGCGCCGCCCGGGCTCAGAGCGGCGGCAGCAGCGGCCGCGGCAACAGCTCCCGCTCGGGCTCCGGCTCCCGCTCGGCCCCGTTCGGCCCCGCGCGCCCGGGCCCCGCGCCCCGACCCCGCCGCCGCGCCTGCCTGGGGGCCTCGGGCGCCCCCGCCGCCCGCCTCACGCTGAAGTTCCTGGCCGTGCTGCTGGCCGCGGGCATGCTGGCGTTCCTCGGTGCCGTCATCTGCATCATCGCCAGCGTGCCCCTGGCGGCCAGCCCCGCGCGGGCGCTGCCCGGCGGCGCCGACAACGCCTCGGCCTCCTCGGCCGCCGCCGCCGCCGCGTCCCCGGGCCCGCAGCGCAGTCTGAGCGCGCTGCACGGCGCGGGCGGCTCGGCCGGGCCCCCCGCGCTGCCCGGGGCGCCGGCGGCCAGCGCGCACCCGCTGCCACCCGCGCCCCTCTTCAGCCGCTTCCTCTGCACGCCGCTGGCGGCCGCCTGCCCGTCGGGGGCCGAGCAGGGCGACGCGGCGGCCGGCGAGCGGGAGGAGCTGCTGCTGCTGCAGAGCACGGCCGAGCAGCTGCGCCAGACGGCGCTGCAGCAGGAGGCGCGCATCCGCGCGGACCAGGACACCATCCGCGAGCTCACCGGCAAGCTGGGCCGCTGCGAGAGCGGCCTGCCGCGCGGCCTCCAGGACCCGGGGCCCCGCCGCGACGCCATGGCCGACGGGCCCTGGGACTCGCCGGCGCTCATCCTCCAGCTGGAGGACGCCGTGCGCGCCCTCCGGGACCGCCTGGACCGCATCGAGGTGAGCGCCGCGCGCCGTCGGGCAGCGGCGGTGGGTGTGCGAGGGGCGGAAAGGGGAGGCCGGCGCCTGCCGTCCGTGAGACACCGGCACGGGGGTGGGGCGCGCGGGGAAAGCTCGTTCCCCTCCCCGTTTCCTCCAGGCTCCTCTGTGCTGAGCCTCAGTTTCCGCATCTGTGAAACGGGCGTCACGGCGTCCGCAAGTAGCGAGGATTTAGTGAAACGTGGGTACGTGAAAATGCTTGGCGCGTACTAGGACCTCGTTAGATGTCCGTTTCGTTTGTTTCTTGCAGACACCCCCAAAGCAGCCCAGGTCCCCTTTGCTTCCTAGGGTGGGGGCGGGGAGCTAAGAGGCGCTGTCCGAGGGACTCCGGAAGCTGCTGTCCTGCCGAAGAGCAGGGACCGGAGTGTCCCATCAGCCAAATCCGCGTGTCCCTCAGCGCTTCCCATCCCGGTATCCCCCTCTCGGCCTCGGACCACAGACCCAAGGGCAGCGGCTTAGATGGCGCTGCCCCAGCCCCCAGTACCTGGAAGCCGGCAGCTCTGGGTGGGGACTGACTGGAGAATAGGGCCTTCCCCCGTTCCTCCTCCTCCACACACCTTCGGCAGCGCCTGGGTCAGGTCAGACACAGGGGGTCTGAGAGGGAACCCAGCACCCCCAGCCATCCATGATTTCCAGATGGCAGCAAAGGGGTTAGCAACAAAACTGAGTCTGTGGAAAGAGGAGGGGAGAGAGAGAGGCCAAAGCCCCCTTTCATGTCCCCCCCGCAACCTAGCAGAGCTGGCAAAGGCAGAAGGAAGAGAGGCTGGAAGGAAGGAAATGTAGGGACTCCCCCTCCTCTTGGCTCCCTTACATCGAGCTCTGGCATGGACTCAGCCTGTGGGAAAGGTTGGCCATTGAGTGCCATGGCCCTGCGGCCCTCTGGACAGTCTGTGCTGGGGTCAGCACCGACCCCACAGGGGATCCCAGTGTGGCCAGGCCATCCCAGCCACCCCTCTCGACTTCTGTGAGAAACCAGGACTCAGGGCCCTCCTAGGTGAGTGGCAGCGGCAGGAGGAAAGCCCAGGGGGCTCTTCTGCCCGGCTAGCAGCATCCCCTTTTCCTACTTCGGCTCTGGGGCTTTTCTAGGATGAGAGAGCCAAGAGTGGGAATATAATCAGGGAAACACTGAAATTCAGCAGTGCAGGGGAGCCTCAGTTTCCTCACCTGTGAAGTGGGAACAATAATAACACCTACCTTGTTGAGGTGTTAGGAAGACTGAGTGAGTTAGTCCTTGCTAATGGCCCAGAACAGTGTCGGCAGCCGTGTGTGCTCGGTCAGTGTGAGTGATTGCTATTTTTGTCATTAAGACATTATTGCTAATTTTTTAAGTAGTAGAAATAAAAATGGGAACAAACTCTCCTTTTAGGAAAGAGAGGTTTTGGGGTTTTTTTAAAGATTTTATTTATTTATTTGACAGAGACAGAGACAGCAAGAGAGAGGGAACATAAGCAGGGGGAGTGGAAGAGGGAGAAGCAGGCTCCCCACAAAGCAGGGAGCCTGATGTGGGGGCTGAATCCCAGGACCCTGGAATCATGACCTGAGCCGAAGGCAGACACAGACACTTAACGACTGAGCCACCCAGGTGCCCCAGGAAAGAGAGTTTATTCACATTAAAAAAAAAAAAAAAAAAAAAAAGCTGTAGTTCTCAGTAAACTTCCTCTTGCCTGCTGCCCTCACCCCTGCCTCCATACCCAGATGGCCCCCGTGGTTCCTCCCACGTCTGGGGTTGGCAGAGCCGGGCTTGCCCTGGACCTCTTCCCCCAGCACCTGTGCATTTGGCAGGGTGGGCTCCCCTCCAGCTAGCCTGCTGAGGTTGGGGGGCGGGGATCCTGGCGGCTGGGATTTGGCACCAGCTGGGCCTCCCAGGTTGGGAGAGCCCTGGCTTCTCTGCACATACCCCCCCTGCTTTCTGAGTGCAGTGGACACGAAGGGCAAAGGGCGGGGCTCTGCTGGTCTACCAGCTCTGCCTGCGGAGCCAGGCAGCACTCAGAGCCAGCCCCCGTGGGGCCTTTGGGAAGGGATGGGGTCTGGACCCCAACAGTCCTGCTGTGGGCTCAGCCTACTGATCTCAGCAGGACCGTGCATCCCGTAGCCACTGCCTCCTTCCTCCCCTCTCTTTTCAGCCAATATCCTCAAAAGGATGTCCCTGGATTCCCAAGGTCTGTTACCTCGCCACTCCTCTCTCTCCCTTTACGGTACACCGAACGTGCTCTGGGGACGTCACGGAAGTTGATCAATTAAATAGGAATGATTCAGTCCTTATCTTGCCGAATGCCTTTCCAACACCTGATCCCATCCATCATTCCCTTCTACAGACCTCCATGCCCTTGGCTTCTAGAAACCTCTTACCTGTTCCTTCTTCCTCTCTGCTTCTGTGTCCCCTTTCGAGGTCCTCCTTCTTTAATGGTCATGCCCCACCTGGCTCGCCTCTCACTTTCCCTGGGTGAACTCAGCCACACCCTGTGGCTTCCAACATCCATGTGCCCCAACCTACTTTGTCCAGCCAAGGTTTCTCTCCCGAGCTCCAGACCGATAGACCCAACTGCTCCCTGAGCAACCCCCTCTGGACATCGCACTGGCCCCCTGCCCTCAAAGCACCCCATCCTGAATTTCGGTCCTCCGCCAACCTCCCTTTCAGATGTGCTCTGAGAAGCTCCTCCTCTACTCCTCCTTCCAGTTGACCTCATCTCTCTGGATGCTTGCCCTATTCTCCTCAGCCCACCGGGCACACTCCTCCACCCTTCTTCCTCCAGGCAGCCGCAGGGATCTTCCTTAAGCCCATCATGGGGCTTCCTTGTGGTGCAAAGCCCCCAGCCTGCTCCAGGCTGTCATTTCAGAGCTGGCCAGACTCCCAGTTCCTTCTTGCCTCTGTCCAGATTATCCATACGCATCATCTAGGAGTCTGCTTTGAGGACACCACCTCCCAGAGGCCCTCCCTGATCACACAGTCTTTTTCCTTGCCCCATTCCTGCTCCCATAACCCTGGGCACATCCCTGCCTGTCCCCACTCCGCACATCTCTGCATCCCAAAGGGGAGGGAAAGTCACACTGGCCTAGGCCTCCCCCTGAGGCCTCAAGTGAGAGCCACGTTTGAGGGCTTAAAAGAAATTATCTTCCTCCCTGTGTTTTTATTTGGGTTATTGTTGTGGCTGTTCATTGAAAAAAGGGAAAAATCGCATTTCATTCCACCATTGTATCTGTTTTTGCAGCCCCTCTTGGTCCTTTCTCCAGAGGCAGACATTGTTCCCCAGTTACTGGTTGCTGGTAATTACAATTTTAATGACTGGCCATAGTACACTGGAATCTGACTCCGGCTCCATCATCCGTCAATCCTCTGATTGGGTCTTGTTGCTGGACATGTTGATTGTTCCTAATTATTTTTCTTCTAGATGCTCATTGCAGGATCAATTTCATGCAGATAGTTGTTTGGGTTTTGTTTTTGGGTTTCTTTCTTTCTTTCTTTTTTCTTTTTAAGTCTGTTGAATTGTTTCTTTAGGCTGGAGTCCCAGGAGTGGTATTACCGGGTCAGAGGATATTGATCTTTTATGGCTGTGGCCAAGAACCACTTTCCAAAAGGGTTGAACCATCTGTATGGCAACTGGCCACATATACAAGTTCCGGGGTTCCATTTTTGCACTAATTTAATATATGTGTAAAATGAAACTTTAAGGTTGATTTAATCAGCAGTTCTTTGACCGAAACCACATCCCTAACCCGGCCTGGCTAGCTGGTTGCCTACCCCCATCTTGGAGTGGGAAGACGGGGATAAGGAACACTCTGATGATGGTCACAGGGGACCCTGAACTTGATAACGATTACAGCTCACACTCACTGAGCACTTACCATGTGTCGGCCACTTCTCATTCTCTCATTTTTTTTTTTTAAGATTATTTATTTATTTATTTGTCAGAGAGAGAGGGAGAGAGAGAGAGAGAGGGAGAGAGAGCGAGCGAGCACAGGCAGAGGCAGAGGGAGAAGCAGGCTCCCCGCCGAGCAAGGAGCCCGATATGGGACTCGATCCCAGGACGCTGGGATCATGACCCGAGCCGAAGGCAGCCGCTTAACCAACTGAGCCACCCAGGCGTCCCTCATTCTCTCATTTAATCCTCATGAAATCTCCATGAGGGAGGTAACAATTTTCTTCCCCTTGTACAGATGGGAAAAAAACCAACATTCAGAGGGGTTAAGAAATTGGCCCAAGGTCACACAGCAAATCCAGTGGGGCCTGGATTTGACCCTGTCAATGACCCTGAGCCATTTCTGCATCAGCGCACCCAGAGCAAGAGTGAGGAGGGCCAGTCCTCAAAGACTTGTCCTGCTGGCTGGCAAGATCATCAGAAGGCTCACGTGGGAGCTTTGCTGAAAATAGATAACAATAAGCCATATTTATTAGCTCATCAGTCTTCAGCCCTGGGAAGTGGGCTGTATGGGCCCCCATCTTACAGATAAGGACATAGAGGGCCAGATACTCTAGAGGAACTGGAGCCAGGCCCACCACCCCATCCCCCCCATCCCCGGGCTTCGGTTTCCACTCCCTAAAATGATATGGTGGGCCAAATGTTCTCTAGACAACTTCCAGCTCTAAATGGTCTCTGAAATAGGCTGGCTGGTGGCGTCAAGTGAAGTTCCTGTGATCTGAAGCTCTTCACCTCTCTTGATTTTTTTTTTCGTTTTCTTATCTGTAAAATGGGTGCAAGGAGGGGCTGGATTTGGTCCTGGCCCTTTGGGCTCTAAACTGGGAGTTCTTGGGCAGATGTGTCCTGCTTAGGAATTGTGGATGTGGGGAGGGGCGGGATAACGTGTGGGGGGGG